>CM033112.1:18854642-19144672 GCA_019321725.1 Paulownia fortunei | reverse complement strand
TACTTCTTATCAGACACGTGGGGATGTTAGATATGGTTCTCTTAGAGAATTTTCCATGATTCCTGATCCTAGAGGAGACAATCAACAAGCAAATTGGTTGATGCCCCCACCTATTTCACCATACCTTCAAATGCCACCTGCTCAGTCAAGAGAGCTGATGCCAAAGTCTGGATTTGCGCAACCACACGATGCTATCAAGCCGAAGGAAGGGAACTGCAAGCTCTTTGGTATTCCCCTCAGAAGTAACTCTGCATCATTGGAGCCAGCATTGTCACACAAAACCGCTATGATTGAATCATCAGGTCGTATGCAGCATGGGGTACATTCTCACCAATATCCTGCAATTGAGTCTGATCAATCAAAGGGCTCAAAAGTGGTGGATAATCCAGTTCCCACCAGTGAGCAGGAGAAGCAATTTCAAACCTTCCATCCTGTAGCTAGAGACAGAGAAAGCAAAGGTCATTCTGGTTCAACAAGGAGTTGCACCAAGGTTCTCATCTGTTGTGATATATCATCTTTCCTCCAGCTACGCTTTTATATACCTTTTTTTTTTTGGGAAAAACAATATTAAATGTCTCAATTTCAGGTTCATAAGCAGGGGACTGCCCTTGGTAGGTCTGTGGATCTTGCCAAGTTTGACAACTACAATGAATTGATTGCTGAATTGGATAATCTCTTCGAATTTAATGGTGAACTCAAGGGAAGGAACAAGAATTGGCTTGTTGTGTATACTGATGATGAGGATGATATGATGCTCGTTGGAGATGACCCCTGGGAGTAAGATATCTTTCAAGTTCTCTGGAATGTCGTGTGGAAGTTTAAAATCTGTCTTGCTTGCCTCAATTACATGATTAATGCGTTTTAATATAGTTTGCTCATCAGTAGTGGCTTATTTTTTGTGAACAGAGAATTTTGTGGCATGGTTCGTAAAATCTTAATACTTACAAAAGAAGAGGTCCAGCGTATGAATCCAGGGACCTTCAATTCAAAAGGAGAAGAAACCTCATCAGTTGCAGAAGGCCTGGATGCTAAAGAAGTGAAGAATTTGCCAACAACTTCATCATCTAGCCCAGAAGATTGCTAGTTTTCAACCTCTGTCCTGGTAGTTTTCTATGTCCTTTTTCAAAATCTTTTGCGCAATCGGCAGTGATTTCTGTCTTTATCCCAACCTGTTGATACCATCTTTGCTTGTCTGGGGTTTGAGAGGTTTTTTATTTTTCTAAATTTTCTTGTCTTTCCGTTTTCTTTGTTGGGTATGGGGTTGGTTTTGGATAGGGGAAGAGCTGATACGGGGAAATGTGGTGCTCTCTAGTGGAATTGAGTACAGAGGACAAAATCAGATTAATTTCTATGTATTTTGTTATCTTTTGGCTATTAGGTTCTCTGTGGTGTATGATTTTTTTAAGTACAGTGATATCATGAAATTGAATATAAGTATGGAAGGTTTTTGACAAGGCTTCTAACATTTGCCTATGCAACTAAACAGGTATGTAATGCAGGCAAGGTAGGTGACTATGTATCCATCTAGCTGTTGAATTTTGGGGACATCGAATGTGAGATGCATATGAAGTCCCTTCAACCTCTGGATGGCGGGACTTTTATATATAGATGCAGTTTTTAGTATTTGCAATTTTGAACCCCTCTTTTGGGGCCAACATATGGTGCCCATTACTTTATTTTATACATAATGTACATGACACTTTATGAGCATGCTATCTGCCACCAACCACTCAACCTCTGTAAATAGCCACTCCAATTCCCTAGCGTCAATGTAATTAAGCAATCAATATACAGTCTAGTATGTCTTAGTCTTTGTTTCTAGAGTATTGATATGTAATGCTTCTAAGCATATTGTATTGTTGTCAGCATTTATTTGTCTGATTGAAGTTGTACCTTTAGATGGGACTTTACTTCTTGTGGTTGAAGTACCTTTTTTAGTGCAAGAATTCATCAGGGTTCATCTTGTGGTTGAAGGCATTTGCTGGTTTTGTGCAAATGTGCAATCTAAGTCAAGTCTCTGTGTTTGGTCATTTGTGGAATGCTCTAAGGGCTTTGTGCCTGATGTTGTCACCATTTGCAGGGAGGCTTTCTAATTATGCAAACCCAACCCCCCAACCCCTGGAGACATACCCCACAATATAATGAAATTTGTGCATCTTAAAAGGGATGATTATGTTTTCTGTTTCAAGTTTCTTTTGATCAATTTGCAAATGTAATTTATGCTGTTCTACACTTTCGACTTGATTAATATTCAAAGATAACTACTAGCGGCATTTGTGTAGGAATAAATTTGACCCCTGTACCACATGGCGTATATAGGAATTTTTTGAATGTTATTCAGCGTATGTGGTACATTTATACTTGTATTTTTACCATTTCAGGATAATATATTTTAAGAAATATTAATTTGCCTGTTGGTGCGATGTTTATCCCCATCACTCTGTCTGCATACAATGAGATAGTATGAAAAATCAGTTAGCAGTTCTTAGAGCCTTCAGTTACGAGATGATGCCATTTTTTCACTTAAGTCTGTGTGCAGTTTTCTTTTCATTTTGTGGGACGAATCAAGATTTTCTTTAAAGGCTCTTGCCTAAAAAAAATGCTTGAATTGAAATAGGTTATGCAGGGAAAATTAGATTTATAATCCCATTTTATCTATTACTGTCTCTATTTCGTGGGGAATAGGCAAATTACTAATTACAAAAGTTTTAATTTCATATAAGTTACATATAAAATTCAACAATATACCCACTTGAGCTACCTCTTGGCTTCCTTCTGTGTGTGACTTGATAGATTTCTTGGAAGTTAAAAGGGTACCAAAATTACCTCTTAAGATTTGGTCACTAAAACCAGTGTAGAAGAGATCCTAAATTATACCAACTTGATGGCGTACCACTTGAGGCTACCATTGATTTGTTGTCTCTGTGTAAGACATAAATGTATTACTTTACCAGCTTTAATTGTCGCAAAATATTGATGGTGAAGTCTAACATGCAGTGAGAGCTAATTGCTGAGGATCTTGAGAATAGAAGTGCCAGTCAGGATAGTAACAAAAATATGCTACTTCTTAACATACTTCTCCTGCATGCATATATGCTGTACATACTGGCAACAAAAATATAGCTGCATCGAATGGGGATTCAAACTGTTGAATTGCATGCTGAGAACGGAACGGTGGGTCTCCACTGGTCTATGGTGAGCAAAACTTAACATCCATAACAAGAAGAAAATGCAATCATGGACAAAAGATTCAGAAATTGGAAAATCAAAGCATTCTAGTCTCAGTTCTTTGGAGCATTTCCTCAAAATAAAATGACAAAAATAAAAAAAATAAAAAAGTAAGAAAAAACAAATAAAGGTTGATTGAAACAAGTTCAGGTTGGCTGAGTTTTAGCTGCCCAATTCTGATCAAAGCTTGAATATGCCAATGGTCTTCAGGTGAGAAAGAGAACACAACTACATGGTCTGATCCACGGATGAACTGTAAGAGATAAGATCTCAGATCAAACTCACACCATCCCATGAAATCCAGCAGAATCCAGGAGCACCGCCTTGATTTGATCAGGATTGAGGTCTTGGCCTTCTCCCCATTGCTGAGAAAATTGGAACAGAACAAAGGGAAACTAATAAGGAAAGAGGTAACAGTCAGTAATATGCATTATGTATATGCATGACTATGAGGTTCCTTGATATAAGCTAAAAATAGTTTCACTGATCAGTGATGATCGATTGGGAAATGTGGGATTCATCTAGAAGACCAGGAAACGATCAGATTTAACACGGGGAATGGGTTCAATAACAAGCTCCATTGTAGGTGTATAGTTTGCCAACACGACTGATGTGTTGTGGAAGCACCAAGTTCTACACGTAACGAATGAAAACTAATAGAAAAACAGAGTTATTATATGGTTAAAAATCAGGTTTCCATCTTTGAAGTTCAATAAATTAACAGGATAAACACACAAGTTCTTCGTGCAAGTTTCGTGTATGCCCAATTGATAGTAAGGTGTACGGGAGATAATAAGTTTAACTTCCTCATTAGAACTGTGAACTAAATTGAGTTGCAAAATATAAAGGAAAGTATGGTTATATACCTCAGCTCGAAAAATATCCAAGGCAAACCCATTGAAGCAGCTAATAACAGCTTGCTGCACGTCTAGCCCGAGGTTGTCCATAGCCCTCAAAGTGGACAGTAGAAGGCCTGGTCTGCGGCCACAAAACATGTGGATGTTGACAGCTCTCCCTTCTCTTAGCCTGACCTCAACCTGTCAATATTGTTACACCCCACATCAGATTCAAAGAGCCTCATATAAAATAAAATGATCTATTTTAGATACAAGAAGCAATCTTCGATCTTATCCAACTACTTATCGGATACAAGTATTAGATCAACAGAAGAAATGTGCAAATAATAGGATAGAAAAGTTTTTCCATTAGAATTAACGGATTTCTTACCCTTGCTGGTTGTCCAGTTGGGCTGGACAGAGGACTTGCAAATGCACTTGGGCAAAGCTCCTCTTTGATACGGGTGGGAAGTCCAGGATTGGTAGGTGTCAATGGGTAGAAGCTTGTGGTTGGAGTCGCAGAAGAGCTACCAGGGATGGACTCCAGTTCATTGTGGAGGTCATTGATCTTTTGTAGAAGTTCCTTTAAGTAATCAATTGCATCCCCTAGTATTGAAGCCCTGTCCATCTGCCAACAAGAGAAGAACACCAAAAATTTGCTATCATATAATGCCATAACTTGTTAAGGAACTAGAAACATGAAAAATTTGCATCTTCTTTCCTCTATAATATTTTTTCCTACTCAAGTGCTCATTAGGTGTTCTTTGGAGGTTATAAATCCAAAGCTAAAAGCAATTCCTTATGTGCTGTGTGCGTGCCTAATCCGTGAGTGTCTCTATGAGAAATAAATGATTCAGGAAGGAATTGTATAAGAAACAAATCTTAAACCTGCAGCAACATGTTTTCCTAAGGAATCTTAAACCTCTTTTTAGAAAACATAGCATAATTATTATTTAGCAATTATCAGTACAGCCGTTAATATTACTCTGACTGAACCATATCAGATCATATCATTGTTATAATTCTCTCTAATCACTACTCCTAACATTTTTCTAATTAATATTAATCAGTTTTTTCTTATTCATATGAAAGAATGAGCAACCTATGTGCAAAACAAGTGCATGGGACTAGGTATGTTAGAAGCAGGAAAGTTGGAATACAAAAAACAACAACAATAAATAACTATACATAATAGAGATGGGACCTCATGCTGGTAAGGGGGAACAAAAGTCACAAAACCATAGAGGAAGATTATTAAATTTTAGCTTAATATGAGTGCAAATTCAATTTCATTCAGTATGTCAGTGAGGAAATAAATTCTAAATTGCCTACTGATCATTTTGTGATTTTCAAATAAACAATATCTCATTTCCTATCTGTGGTCCAAAATGCAAGATGCATTTGAAATCAGTTCATAGATTCCATGTGAGTGAAATAAATGCTATCACACAACTTTAATGTGGAAGGCTCTCAATCAATATATGCCAATAAAAAGTTGCTACTCATTAATGATCACTCACCAACAAGCTACTCAATGAAGAGAAAGTGGAATATGAATCTAAACAAAAATAAAGGAAATACGAAAAATAACAAGAACGAAAAGAAAAGCTCACAATGAACGTGAATGGCTAATGAAAACTATTTCCATGGCTAAAACATGTTGAAAAATATGTCGTAATTCACGAGAAATTTGCTTGGAAGAATTTCATACCTTGCTGATCTTTGGCACAACTGACCTCAACATGTACAGTCTATCATTGAGCTTCTTCCTCCGGCGCCTTTCAGCCATCAAATTCTTCGCCGGAAGTCCCTTCTTCTTCCCCTTCTGATCCCCACCCGTGATCGTGCTGTTTGCGTGCGAGCTACCTCCGCCATTTTTAGCCCTCTCTTCCACCTTATTAACAGCACTATTCTCCAAGAATTGATCATCAGAATCATAATTCAGATTAGATCCATCAATGCTCCAATCCTCCAAATCATCCCCACTACTAGTTTTCCTTTTCCTTTCATTCTCTTCACTAACCTCCCCCTTCTTATCATAGCCTTCCACATTAGTTGCACTAGTTGGAGATTTCAGGCTAATCTGATTTGTTTCACCCCCTAAGTTCAAAGACCCCAAATTGCTCCCACTACTAATGCCAAGATTCTTCCTAAGGGCAGCCCTTTTTTGAAAGAGAGTGGGTTGTGCTCCAATTGAGGCAAAATTATCAAGTGGCTTTAGAGTCTTAGACCTATTAAAGAACAATGAGTTCCCCTGCATGGATCCCTCCCCAAACCCAAATGCACCGAATCCACCACTCCCTTGAGGCAATTGAAGCAAACTATTAGATGCAAACTGAGTATTAGAGCTCAAATTCAGTGTGCCTATTTGAGCATTAGCACCCAAATCACTGAAACCACCATTCAATATCCCACCAGCCCTGTTCAAGGCACTTTCAAGATACCCACTCTCACAACCCAAATCAAAGCTTCCCTCTAAAGGGTTGTTGGGGATTGCATTGATTAAAGATTTTGGCTGCAGAAAGTAGTTTACCTGATGATGCTGAGATGGATCAAGATTGTTGAAAACCGAGGCTGATGTTGGAGAACAGGATGCAGAAGAATCCACTTGCTGTAAAAGCAGCTGATTGTTGTCAGCAGCTTCTGTGAAGCTTGGTGAGAATGAGATGTCATGATGGCCATGCATGGTGGCCTGGTGGCTGGTGGCGGCGGCGGTGTTGGTTATGTACCAATCTTCATCTTCAGCTTCAAGCATGGACTTGAATGTGGAAAGTGCACCAATTTCCATTTCTTCTTTGTTTTCCAACCCACCATTGTTGTTGTTGTTGTTGTTGTTGTTGTTTAGAGCCCAAGAAGATGTTTGCTCCTCCCCTTTACCCCCTTCCATCCAAACCATGCTATTAACTCTTGACAACATCCTCTCTTAATTTCTCTCAAAGAAAAAGAACTTTTTCTCCTAGTAGTGTTTTATTTAAAGGAAAATCTTGAAGGAGTAATATCGAAAGACGGGGCTTTTGGTCAAGAGACAGCACACAAAACCACACACACACACACACACTCAGAGAGAGAGAGAGAGAGAGAGAGAGAGAGAGAGAGAGATGGACGATAGAGAAAAGGGATATAAAAATGGAGAAGAAAACAAGTATTGTATTAGTAGCAGAAGGAAAAGGGAAATGGCTTTATCAGAAAAGGGAACTGTGTTTGTTTGAGTGAGGCAATGTGACAATACTAAAAGCTTCCAACGTTAAGTTTTCAGGGCTGCTCTCTATCTGCTTGAGTTGTCATATACATAGGGACTAGGGAATATATATACACATATATATGTGCATAATCATATCATATGTGGAACTTTTTGTAGGTTTTTGTGGGTTTTTCATGGGATATCTCACGTAGGTTGTTAAGCAAAGTACACCTGATTTCTGGTTTCTCTTTTGTTTTTGTCTATAATTAGGATGTAAGCAAATGATTACAATCCAGCTAATTTTAGTAAGAAGAAGACAAGGGTTCAGATCTTTGTCATTTAAAACAGCACAAATTATGCTTCATTTGAGGATTAGTGTGAATATGGCCCTGCTCATTTCACTTTATCTAACTCTGCACTGCTATTGCCATTATATATATTCATTAGTTTTATCATCAAATGAAAATATATTTAGTTTTTATGATTTTTATGTGTGAAAGAGATGATATATTTAATTATATTCTTTTTAATTTTTATGTGTTAATAATTTTTTAATATAAAAATGATAATTTATTGTCCTATTATTATTTTATATATCCATCAATCAAACTACGTTGGAGGAATTTAATTTGATGTGGGTTTCAGTATTTTTTTATGTCATATCAATATTATATGGATAGAAAGATAAAACGTTATTCAATTTATTTGTGAATTTTAGTTATTTTGATAGAACACCATATCAAACATTAATACTTGGGTCTTGTTTTAAAAAAAAATATTGGGATTATACGTCTGAAAATAACATATATAGATCTAGAAATGTGCATTTTTAATTTCTAACTTTAACTAAAATGCTTTAGGAATAAAAACAAATGAGATTTCTAAAGAAAAATGGGTAAAATAAATATATTTCTGGGTTTTTAAATCGTAGAAATGAAAAAAAAAAAAAAAACTCTTTTGAAAATGTAAACAAAGAGGTGATATATTTTCTTTCAACTCTTTTTAACATTGTTTAACATTGTTTAACATGCATTTGAAGCTCCAAGTCTATCCAAAATATCAATTTAGAAATTAATCATTTATAGATTTGTTTTGGAAATCAGTAACTAAGAAAATGTTCGAACATGCATGCTTGATATTTCTGATTCATACTAAATAATATCATTCCTCAATAAATAATTTATATTATTTTGCGGCATGAATAAATTACTTTCGTAGTAAATGCTAGTAGAAATTGAACTAATAAATTACTTAAAATGTAATTTTTTATGGATTTAACTTAATCACTATATATATATATATATTGTTGAATCATATCAAATCGATCTATTTTACTTTTAATATTATTTTAAAAATAACTTTTTAATGGTATTAGAGTCATCATATAAGTTTGGTCCTTAGGGGGTACTGGAGGTCATAACTTACAAAAAGGTGGTTATCGCTCCACGGGCAACGGCATGCTAGCACGTTTTTAACTGCGTGAATGCGAGACATTGATGACAGGTCAGAAACTGCAAGAAGAGCGTTACGCATGAAATTTTCTGTGGCCCGAGTCAACATTTTTGAAAAAATCTGTTCTTATGAAATATATCCATAATATTTCTAAAAAACCCTCGTACGTTACATATTTGTATTTGTGTCACCATATTTATTTCTATGTAACATATCCTATAATATAAATTTACTAGTGATTGGTGTAATACATACTTTCATATTGCCATAATAAGAAAATTATGACTCTCTCCTTATTAAGTTTGTTTATGATAACTTCTCCTTTGTATAGATATATTATTGAAGACTCTTTAGTATTTACTATCAATTAAAAATTGTTAAAGAAAACCTAGTTTTTAGATAATATGACTCCCCAACCCAACCCCCATCTTGTAAGAGTTGAGACACTGATGATAACAACTAAAAATCTTGTCAAATAATATAATAAGCTGAATAATCCATGGTAGATTCATGTGTCCAAAATATTCATACCATGGACTTTCATTATAGAAAGAGTAAAAAAGTAAAACTCTTCATTAAATTAATATAAGTTTGTATTTGTGTACGTAGTAGATATAATAATAGATTATTTAGCTTGACTTATAAACTCTTTAAAATATCTTATATGATGTTTGAATTTTTTTAAAGTATTTAATAAATTTTTTTTAAAAAAGAGCTTCTAAGCTCCCAAAATAAAATGTCAGGATCTTATAAACTAATTTTTCTTTTATTAAAAAAAAAAAGAAATTCTAACTTATTTTCAAAATAAGATATTATTTTAATAACTCCTTTAATTTTGATAAATTTTATTATCAAATTGTCATTATTAATATTTTAAAAGTTGCATAATCTTATTTTATCCAAACACTTTAATTACTTATTTTTAAAATAAGATGTAACATGCTATGAACTTCAAAAATATCTTATAAAATATAAAAGTTTATAAAATCTTTTAAATAAACTTATTCATGAGTCGAAAATATTCATACCATAGACTTTCATTATAGAAAGTGTAAAAAGGTAAAACTATTCATTATATTAATGTTGTTTGTGCTTGTGTAGTAGGTGTAAATATTAGATTAAATGGGCATCGTCGTAAGCAAAAATAAAAATAATTGAAAATAAGCAAGGCATTGATCTTTTTTCATGTTTTTTGTTAAGTCAAAAAAAAAGGGTCAATTACTTTAGAGAATGAAATCATGGAATTATAAGATTATCTCTCAAGAATTCATTAAATGAAAATCAAATTAAGCTACTACATTTGAAATCATGTAAAAAGGGTTAAGTGCTTGGTAATGTAACATATCATAAAAATGCAGCTTGACCCTTATTTAGTCAAATACAAATGAGTAATATTTGGCATTTAATATATTAGAATATATTATGAATTTATTCAAAGTTACGGAGAAAAAGTCAACCCAAAAATACAGAAACAGATAATATATAAATTCATAGATGCACACATAAAATATGAATATAAAGAATTATTCGGAGAAAAATTTGAGTTATTTTGATATTATTTTTGTATATCGTGTTTGTACTTATTTTTAAATTATATAAAAATAATTTCATATATTACTATATTATTAAATTATAATTATGAGATAACTATTAACAATTAATTAATATTTCTATGAATTGTTAAATTTTACTTTTTATTTTCATGATATTCAACTAATATTTATAAATAATCTTGACATTGTTATTAGGCTTTAAATAAATATTATATTTATAAAAATAAAATATTATTCATCAAGTATAACGAAATATTTATAATATGTGTACTAAATTTTTCTCTTTAAAAAAACGAGTATTATGCATTCATGTACCTATGCTTTTGGAAAAAAAGATCGATATTGTCCGAGTTTTTATTGGCTCAATAATCTATAGCAAAGCATAAGCCATAAGGCACCTTCAAATGTTGGTGCATATTTATGGGTAATAAATGTCTTTGTCAACCAATTGCACAAAAGGATGAAACTTGAAAGATTAATATGTAAGATTGGGCAGCTGATGCATTTGAGACTATAAATACTTCTTCTACTATGAAGTAGTACTATTTGTCACTTCTCCCTTTCCACGTGAAATATTAAATATTGCTTTTTTAAATATAATTTTATTTGACTTATATACCAAGTTGAACGCGTGCATGATACATAATTTTTAAATTTTTGTTATGTTAAAATTGAAATGAATAAGTCATTATCGTCGTATTTATACTTTACATTCGTTGTGAAAATAGTTATTAGTTGCTAGCAAAAATTATTATTTTTATTTACCATTTGTCTTTTTTTTTTTTTTTTCTTTTTTGCATGATTTGGAACCACCAATTTAGAACCTTTTTTTGATTTAAAAGAAAATGAAGCTTATATATTGAACAAGTGAAGTGCTACAAGCAAGAATCGGTTATCTTTTTTTATTTTTTTTATATTTATTAACAATAAAGAGGAAAACATGTAAATTGAGCATCCGTTCATGATTTGAGTTTACTACTCAGAAGAAATTAGTATATACACTAGAGCAACGTGGGGTTGGGTGGGTGGGGGGGGGGGGTTGTTTATTTAATGTTTACTCCATTAAACCCTTTCTGATTAAGTAGAAAAATGTTGTGTATTGAATGTGAAAACAAAATATTGGACTTTAGTTTTATGCAATAAATGACAAGCTTGCATTATTTGATTCTTTTTGTCACAACATTAACATTCTCGAAAGAAAGATAATGGAAACCAACTTTTTCAAGAAATAAAAAAAAAAATAGAGATAACATGAATTAATAGAAGATGTCTTATTGTTTTCAAGATAAAATTCATTTAAAATTTGATGTTTTTTGCGAAAGTAATATAAAAATAGTTGAATTAAAATTGAATGTAACAACCACACAAAAATCATATAAAATAACTCGATCAACGAGAAAAAGTAACAACTCTTCTTACAAACTCCAAACCATCAGATACAATTATTTTCAAGATAAATTTGAGATAATGATCTACAATAGGTAGTAAGATTTTCCCAAAACAAGAAAATATCTTACTACGAACTATTTCGTCTTAGTATTTTGAGATGATGTCTTCAAATACTAGGCTTTCGTTTTGCTATATTTTTTTATTTATTAAAATTTAATTCTTTTGTTTTGAATAAACATAAAGTCTACAAAAATATTTAGCACAACATAATATACATATACTATTCTAAAGGGCTATTTTGTCCTCATAAAATATACAACTTTTAATAGAAAAATAGAGTGGGTATGTTAATAGTGGTATGAAACACATAAACAGATAATAATGGAAAAAAAAAAAGAAAGAGAAATAGAAAATATGCTCTATAAAGTTTGTAGTAGCCATAGTATTTTTCAATTCTAACTTTGTCATGCTTTTATTTTTGCATATATTCAGTATTTTTACATTTCATACGTAGGTTTAGTTGTTTGGTCACGTTTATTGGATAAATTAGACTTTTTGTTTAAATTGCACTTAAAATCTACACTTAAATATCATGTTGAAATGATAACAACAATAGAAATTGAAAAGCATAAGTAAATCATCGTTGTTAAAGATCTACCAAACCAAAAATTCGATGGGTTTATACTTTTTTATGTTTGCGAATTAATATTGTTATGAGATAGCTTACTTAATGCATACTTGTGATATTAAGTGTTCACCATTTTTTAAAAATGTAATTAAAAAATTCGTATCATTTTCTTGATTTGCTGATGTTTATCAATTTCTTAAAATGAAATAACTTTAATTGAAAATAGATGGAAATTTTTTATTATAGTATTTATTTTTCACAATTTTATGAATTTGTTGAATTTAAACTAGGGACTAGTTTTGTACTAAAAATATATGTTTGAGTGAGATTGTGGCAGTTCAATGGTTTTAAATAGCAGCTCTGACAATAGGGTGGATTTGAGACGGATTTGCTTAAATTTGAATCCGTCTTGCCATTAAAAAATAAAATATGCGATTTGTCCCGCCCCGCGTTCGGACCCGAAACTCGATGGGTCTAACCCGTTAGACCTGTCCCGTCTCAAATTTCTAAGCAGTCAACATTTTTTAATACTCAATGTTCAACATATTTATTCATACAAATTCATGCCAATGCATGTATTAAATTAAATCAAATGCAAACAATATTTTTGAAGAAAATAGAGTAGTCCATCATTTATACAAATTTATAAAAATCATTCTCATCTTCATAATTAAAGTTGTAATACTATTTAAATAAATTTCTTCGCAATTGCACGGGCCTAATCTCTGACCGCTGTAGTACAATGTCGACGACGCGGGCTTAACTGAAAATTTTGGGGTCTTGCAATGAGCTTGCCGTGCCAAGTAATGGCGAAAGGGCAAACAAGTAATAGATGAAAAAGAAAAGTTGAAAGAATAGCTGTTGGGATTGGCTAGTAATTTTTGAAAGAAGTATGAAATGTCTAATTTCTAGACTATCTCTTCATTACTCCTAAAAAAAAAATTATATTTAAAAAATATTAAATATTAAATATAATGGAACGGGTTTAGTCGGACCTATTACCCACCACGAGTCTGTTTGGATTTCAAAAAATATACCCGTTACCTATTTTGAGATCCATTTAACTAAGTTTCGGACTCGCCTCAAATGAGATGAATTTATTATAAGTTCGAGTTTAAATTCGTCCATTGTCATTCCTAAACAACCCATTTCCCCCGCATAAGTAAAATTGGGAGCCCAATAACATAAAGAGAATGAATTGACTTCAAGTCTCCAACTCATATTTATATTTTAGAAAATATAAGATGAAAGCCATTAATTCTCAAAAATGACATAAGTTGGGTGCTCACTCAAAAATTTGATGATATGCAGAAAAGCATAATTAATTTACCATTACTAAAATTAGGCATTTTTTTTTTTGAATTTGATGAATATGGTGAAAATATTAAATAAGCAAAATTATTTATAAATAATTTTATTGAAAATTTACATTCTTTCATCAGATGAATCAAACCAGTCGCTTTACTCTTTTAGGTGTAGTATAATGCAATTCTAATTGTTGAGGCCTCAATACTCGACAACTAAGAGGCTAAAAGGAATTCTATATTTAATAAGTCTTGAATTATAAACTTATAATCCTTAAATATTTATCTTTTTTTTTATTAGTTGCTTTCTGCTTTGATGTAGCCTTTGTTTCATGATTATTTGTTGTACTTACATAGTTATTGATTTGGTATGTTGTTGTATTAATGTAATAAATCATTTCATTCAAAAAGATAAATGCTATTCCTTTTATGTTGCCTTAATTGTTAAAACCACCCTCATTAAAAAATGCCTTATTTTTGTTTATTTTTTGTTCTTCTAACTTCACCAAAAATTGGAATTATTATTACTAAGTCATTTAAACTAGAGGAGTGATTTTAATTTTATGTTGATTACTCATTTATTAACAAAGCTAAAAAGTAAAAGACAAAATCAGAAATAAAATAAAGGTAAAATTGTATTTTATCGAATTTCTTTGGAAGGCTTTCAAAACCTATATTTTAATAGGATGTTTGGCTAAGCTTATTTAGAATATTTGTAAGTTCATATATCTTATAACATATTTTTGAAGCTTAAAATGTTGGATCTTATTTTAAAAATAAACTATTCAAAATTGGATATAATAAAATCGTGAAACTTATATGATGTTTGTAATGATAATTTTACAATTAATATTGATCAAACGTAAGGGAGTTTTGTTAAGATTTTAAAAATAATTATTATTATTATTATTATTTTTTTAAATGAGCTTATAAGATCCTAAGAATAATATCTTATTTTGAGAACTTATAAAACTATTTTATAAATTTTTTCCCTATTTGATAGTTTATACACTCTTTTAAATTAAATAAAAAAAATATTTCAACAGAATTTAAACAATCTATGCGGACAAATTCATCGATCATTAACCAAAATCACAAATTCACTTTGGGGTAGATAAAATAATAATAATACTAATAATAATAAAAAAATTGAAGTTAGATCAAATATCCAAGTACAAGAGAGTGGATTCAAACAACCCCTATCACATCACTCTATAAATCCAGCCAAATCAAAGTTGAGGGATGCACGAGAAAATTGATTGCGACGTAGAAAACTTTAAAACTTGGGCCTTGGCCAATCTACAAAAAACAAAATGATGTCGGCCCAACATTCCTTGATATTTTCACTTCTACCCCATTTCTTTCTCCTCAAACCTTATGGCCCTACTTATTCCAAGTCTCACTTTTTAAGCCCTTGTTCAATTTTCTTCTTTTCTTTTTTCTTCTGGTAAATAAATGATTATATCAAACATTTTTTTTCTCATATTTACATGTCATAAAATGACAAAATAGGAATCAATTATAATTAACGAATCATCCTTATTTAAAATTATCTCGTAATGGGGTAAAATAAAAAATAAAAGAGAGAACTTTTATACAGAATTTGAAATATTGGTAACTTTTTTTTTTCTATAATGAAGGTAACATGTTATAATATTAATACTAACTTATTTTATCTATTAAGAATGTAACGTGCTATGAATTTAGTCCAATTTATACTCCTATAGACAACAAAGACTTTTGGACTTGCTTGTTTGTTTGTTTGTTTAATTTATTTGTATTTATTCGTATATTTTTTATATACTTATATTTAGATTATATTTGGACCATAAATTTAAAGGTAAATTTGTTTCAAACAAAATACAATGAAATGAGGAATCCTTTTCCTACAATTTGCAATTAGTTTTTTTAATTCACAAAAATAAAAAAGATTTCTTATTTCTGATATTCTCATTTTTTTTTTACGGAAACTCGCAACGATTATCTTTTGGATATGCAGTGTATAAATTATTGAGTTGATGCAAAAATTTATAAATCATATCAACTAGATAAATCGTACTAGAAAAGGTCGATACGACATGATCGATTGAAAAAATAGTAAAAGGAAATTTAAACTCGAAATACGAACGCGCAATCCTCCCCTATCAGGCACTTTTGCGTGATATTCCCATGTTTAGCTTCTAGCAACACTGTCCAAGAGCAGCCAATCAAAAGCACCCATCAGGGGTAAAATAGGCAATATAATTGACAATTCTCACCTAACACCCTTCGCCTAGTCAAGTAGAGCCCTTCTGCAACTACAGCCGCCCGCACAAATTTGTACTTTGTGTACAATTCTACCCTCTGTTTTCGTTGCAGACTCCAACGTACAAACAATTCTAAGAACCTATAATAGCACATCTGTAATCCCGACTCCAGAGGATCCGCGCCAGCAAAGCACGCTTAAAGAAAAGATGATCTGAGGCCGTGTAGCCACTTTGACTTCTGACTGTATTCCAATCTGACGGCTCTTATAAGTTTAGCATAGATACTTCTATCGTGTATGACTGTGCACTGTAGTCAATGAAGGTAGCGTATAGGAAAGCAGAAAGGTAAAGCGTGAAGATAAATAAATCCAGGCAAGGCAAATTATCATCCACATCTCTCTGTGTATCTATATTTTGCCCTCCCGTTTTAGAAATCCGGCCGAACATTTTAGGGCCTCTCTTCTTTCTCTCTCTAAAACCACGCAGAGACCCTATTACCTATATTTATTCTTATTTATTCTTGCTCTTTTTATCAATTAATCTTGCTTTGTAATTCATTTTAGGTGAGTAATTTTGTTCTTGACCTGATTCATGTACATGAGCTTCTGTTTAAGTTATGGGTTTTGCGGGTTTATTAGCGTCTGTTTTGAGTGTTTAATTTAAGGGTTTTGCTGGATAGAGATTTGGTCTTGATAAGTGACTGGTGGAAGTTTTGTAATTTGAAGCTGGTATTGTTTGTTGAATTGATTGGTTATATGCCTTTTGTAATTATTCTGTGAATATTTCTGTAGCAGTGATGAAATCTTAGCTTTTTATTGTTATTACTATGCAACCGTCTCTGGTTTGTGTAATGTAATACTGTTTGAAAGTGGCCATGTTTGATACCAAGTATATTCCTTGCAAAAATTTCCTGGTGGGTAGTCAGTGTTGTTGATATATTATATGTTGCATGATAAATTGCATAGTAGTGGTTCAAGTTTGGAAGTTTGTGAGCTTATAGATTGGAATTTCAAGTTGGTTTGGCTTTCTGATTGCTTACCCCATTGTTAGACTTTTTGAGTAATGTTGCTGACACTAGTCTGGAAGGATGTAATCAGTATATACAGAGTTGGAGGTTTGCATTAACTAAAGGGTGCTGACTCCCCTCATTTGAGATGTTTTATTAAATTTTTCTTTTTTGAAAATTGATTTTTTAAAGTAAATGTGGAACTTTATATTTAATTTCAATGGCCTTTTGAAATTTTCGTATCACCTATCAACTGGTTGTGCATGTCTCCAGGTGATTCTTTTGTGATAATCTGGAGCTATTTATATTTCTTGCTTTATTCCAAACTGGAAACTCGGGACAGTCGTAAGTTCGTAAGAAGTACCACTTTGTAGTGGTACTTCCTTCCTGTGGATGATGCCAGTGTAAAGGCTTGTCGAGATTTGAAATAATAAGCAGATCACGTTTGCTATATTTGTTGCCATTCTCTGAATTTTGATGCATCCAGTCTGAATATTTCATGTCTAGAAATGTCTTATTAGCTGTTTTGGTCCTAGTTTTCTAATTGCCATTAACTTGTACGCAGACCCCTTGGAGGCAGACATGGCACACGCTTTACTTCAATCAACCAATTTGCCTTCTTCATTTGGTTTGGTAAATAATGGGCAGGTCAAGGGATCTAATAAAACCAAAAAGGCAGCAACAATGTTGTGCAGCACTCAGTTGACTCCCATGAGGATAAGGAGTTTCTCAGGATTGCGGCAAGCTAATGCATTAGACATGATGGTGTTGCAAACTCGCCAGACACTCCAATCAAAGGTAGCAGCAGCAACCACCCTTGTCAAACGAGGAAGAAAATTTCGAATGGCTCCACGAGCCATGTTTGAGCGCTTCACAGAAAAAGCAATAAAAGTCATTATGCTTGCACAAGAGGAGGCAAGACGTCTTGGCCATAATTTCGTTGGAACTGAGCAGATATTGTTGGGACTTATTGGTGAGGGCACTGGAATTGCTGCTAAGGTCCTCAAGTCGATGGGAATAAATTTGAAAGATGCCCGTGTAGAGGTGGAGAAAATAATTGGACGGGGTAGTGGATTTGTTGCTGTGGAGATACCTTTTACTCCTCGTGCAAAGCGTGTTCTAGAACTCTCGCTCGAGGAAGCCCGCCAGCTTGGTAACTAGTTTTGCAGTCTCCTTTTGAGTGTGCTTTTTCTCAGTTTTAAGTTTTTAGACATGCCTTCGGTGCCTTATCTAGGCAGGGTGCTTATTCTTTCTTTTTAAATCACTGGGTTTTGATTAGTGTGTAGTTTGTAGGTTTACTTTACGTACCTTCCCACTTCTTCCCTCTCTGAGGCAACAACATTTAAGGATTTTCCAATTATTTAGGCTTTAACCCCTAATTCTGAAAATGATGCAATTTCGTAACTGTAGTTGTCAGTATGACTGATCTGAATGTGGAGATTGACATTTGTTTTATATTCAGGTCACAATTACATTGGATCAGAGCACTTGCTGCTGGGATTGCTTCGCGAGGGTGAAGGTGTGGCTGCCCGTGTCCTTGAGAATTTAGGTGCTGACCCCAGTAATATTCGAACTCAGGCAAGTATCACTACTTCCTTTTCTACTGTCTAAATGTTTTGTGATTACCCTGAAACTGAGGGATGATGCAATTGGGGAAGTAGGTAATTAGAATGGTGGGTGAGAGTGCAGAGGCTGTTGGTGCTGGTGTTGGAGGTGGAAGCTCAGGCAACAAAATGCCTACTCTAGAGGAGTACGGTACCAATTTGACCAAGCTAGCTGAGGAGGTAATTTTCTAAATTCTCAGTTTATTTGAAGTTGGATTTCTATGGAGTCGTAACAAAAGCTGGTTCTCTTGTCTTTTTAGGGTAAACTAGACCCTGTTGTTGGAAGGCAGGATCAAATTGAGCGTGTCACTCAAATTTTGGGAAGGCGCACAAAAAATAATCCTTGTCTCATTGGAGAACCTGGTGTTGGGAAAACAGCAATTGCAGAGGGCCTTGCGCAGAGAATAGCCAATGGGGATGTTCCAGAGACTATTGAGGGGAAAAAGGTAAGCTAGTATTGACAACCTTTATTATATGAAATACTGCAAACTGGTACCTTATTTACTCCTTGAATAATCCTGGGATTGATGAATGATGAACCTAGAAGGGGCCCAGACTTGGCCATGTCTTCTTAAGTGAAATTTAGATTTCTTTAATGGTGTATACCTTTTGAAGAAGAATATTGGCATACTCATGTCATATATGCTTTAATTGGCAAATTGATGAAATACGGGTCTGATTATTCCTCTACACCTGATTCAGCACAAAGACAGGATAGGTGAGCCAAATTATTTTGCATTCTACTACCATCTGTTTTTTGTCATTGTTACATATCATCAGTTGAATACTGATTTTGTCGCATTGGAATTACAATTTTCTTATGAAAAATGTTTCTTATCTTTTTCAAAATAATATTTTTTTTCTTTTGTATCATTTCAGGTTATAACCCTGGATATGGGTCTTCTTGTTGCTGGGACAAAGTATCGTGGTGAATTTGAAGAAAGATTGAAGAAGCTGATGGAGGAGATTAAGCAAAGTGATGAAATTATACTCTTCATTGATGAGGTGCACACATTGATTGGAGCAGGAGCTGCTGAAGGGGCAATTGATGCTGCAAACATCTTGAAGCCTGCATTAGCTCGGGGTGAACTGCAGGTTAGCTGAGAACATCATTGTTACACTCTTAACATGCACAATTAAGATTGTGTGTAATGCAGCCTTTTATAGATATTGTTCAAGACTGGTGCGTGCGACAAGATTTCTGGAGACCTCATCTTTCTTCTTCCCTTTTTCATTTCTTTGCCTTTCCATTTCAGCAGCACATTGTTTTCTGCTTCTATTAAAATCATAAGGGAGTTTCTGAACTTGAATGTGGTTTTAAGATTATATTCTAATCTTTTTGGTGCAATGGTAATGGTGGTGGCTCCACTGTGATCATGAGGTCATGGATTCTTGTTGTGAAAGTAGCTTCTCTACTTCACAAGAGTTGAGGGTATATCTTCCCCCTAGAATTGCTCTTTTGGGATTGTTGTGCATTGCGCATGGTTTCCCCTTTCCTGTTTAGTTTTTAAAGGTCTAAATTATAGTTGCAATCAGGTTCTTCCTCAACTAATATGATTCTAGCCCTATCTGTCCATGGATGATGCATTTAGATTCTTATTTTTAATGGTTAGACAAGTTTGTGGTTGGGGATGTTTATGTCATGTGAATGTGACATATTTATGGAAGACTGTCTCAATGAATTTGTGATAGGTGACACTACAATGAAAGATCTACACCTTTTTATTGCTGAAGTATTGAATTGGGTAAGTGGGATGGGGTCTATTGGGGGAGTGGGGGGTTGAGTGTGACCTCAACATGAAGGTCCCTGGTGAAAAATAATCTAGCAATTCTAAATAAGTCTGTCCTTATTGTTTTCTTATATGCAGCCATATTTGGTTGTGCTTAAATTATCATCTGTGTAATGTTATGATATTATTGCAGTGTATCGGGGCCACTACACTAGATGAATACCGAAAGCACATTGAGAAGGATCCCGCACTAGAAAGAAGGTTTCAACCTGTCAAGGTTCCTGAACCCACAGTAGATGAAACCATTCAGATTCTTAAAGGGCTTCGAGAACGCTATGAGATACACCACAAGCTTCGTTACACTGATGAAGCTTTAGTTGCTGCTGCTCAGTTGTCCTATCAGTATATCAGGTATGTAGTATTGAAATCATTTATCTATCATCATGATTATTATCTATTTTATGACTTGGCTCTAACAGTGGGTAGATTGATTTTAAGCTTGAAATGATATAGTTTTTCATCTCTCAGAGCCTTAGGTATATTTATGCATGCTTATATTGCAACATATATATCTGCTGCTGATGTATTTTTACAAACAATTCTGGCTTCCATGAGTAGTGATGACATTTGCTATTTTAAAATTCTCTCTGTTTATGTTTCCTCTGAGTCAATTGTCTTTTGATCCTGGAAACAGTTGAATACTGAGCATTGGGCAGTCAGCCCTTATCTGAACACTATCTTTGCACTTTTCAGTGACCGCTTTTTGCCTGATAAAGCAATTGACTTGATTGATGAAGCTGGTTCCAGGGTCCGACTTCGTCATGCACAGGTAGGCTGCTTGCTTGTCATAATCTTTTTTCATTATAGTCTATATTGATGCTTTTATTTTTTGCAGCTCCCCGAGGAAGCCAGGGAGCTTGAGAAAGAGCTCAGGCAGATAACAAAGGAGAAGAATGAAGCTGTACGAGGTCAAGACTTTGAGAAGGTAAGTTACATCTTGTGATGTCTATGCCATTGCGTTGTCTTTATATGGTTAGGATTTAGGATCCTGAATATCTATGCGAACTTTTAAAAGTGTTTACAAAGTAAGGTGTTAGATCCTGAATTTGATGCTCTTAAATTTTGTAGGCCGGGGAGCTACGTGATAGAGAAATGGATCTCAAAGCACAGATATCTGCTCTTATAGACAAAAACAAAGAGATGACCAAGGCAGAAAGTGAGGCTGGGGATGGAGGTCCTACTGTCACCGAAGTTGACATTCAGCACATCGTTTCTTCTTGGACAGGTATCCCTGTTGAGAAGGTGTCAACTGATGAATCTGATCGCCTTCTCAAGATGGAGGAGACACTCCACACGAGGGTCATTGGGCAGGATGAAGCCGTCAAAGCCATTAGTCGTGCTATTCGTCGTGCCCGTGTTGGGCTCAAAAATCCCAACCGTCCCATTGCCAGCTTCATCTTTTCTGGTCCAACTGGTGTCGGGAAATCAGAACTAGCAAAAGCACTGGCTGCCTACTACTTTGGATCTGAAGAAGCCATGATACGACTTGATATGAGTGAGTTCATGGAGAGACACACTGTTTCAAAGCTCATTGGGTCACCTCCTGGTTATGTTGGTTACACAGAAGGTGGACAGTTAACTGAGGCTGTTCGACGTCGTCCTTACACCGTCGTGCTTTTCGATGAGATTGAAAAAGCTCATCCAGATGTCTTCAACATGATGCTTCAAATTCTTGAAGATGGTAGGTTGACTGACAGCAAAGGTAGGACGGTAGACTTCAAGAACACACTTCTGATCATGACATCAAATGTTGGAAGCAGTGTAATTGAGAAGGGAGGCCGTCGTATTGGTTTTGATCTAGATTATGATGAGAAGGATAGCAGTTACAACCGGATCAAGAGCTTGGTGACTGAGGAGCTGAAACAATATTTCAGGCCAGAATTTTTAAATAGATTGGATGAGATGATTGTATTCAGGCAGCTTACCAAGCTGGAGGTGAAGGAGATAGCCGATATTATGCTAAAGGATGTCTTTGAGAGACTGAAAGGCAAGGATATTGAACTTCAGGTGACAGAGAGGTTCAGAGACAGGGTGGTTGAGGAAGGATATAACCCAAGCTATGGAGCCAGACCACTTAGAAGAGCTATTATGAGACTTTTGGAGGATAGCATGGCGGAGAAGATGCTTGCACGTGACATCAAAGAAGGTGATTCAGTTATCGTTGATGTTGATTCCGATGGCAACGTGATAGTTCTCAATGGTAGCAGTGGCGCTCCTACGGAACCATCTCCTGAACCAGTGGTAGTGTAGATTTAGCTACTTGTTTCAATCTCTGCCAGTATGTTTTTTATACTGCTGTTTTTCGTTTGGACTCGGCCCATTAATCTTTCTTACTTTGTGAAGTGACTGGTAGGTAGTGGACTCCGAAGCCAGTCCACCAGTTGTTGATTTACAGGCTCTATCTTCAAAAAAAAGCTCCTAGACTATATTTATACTGAACCATATGCACATTGTAGTCTGTACTAGGAAGGAAGTTTTATACTTGCAGAAGCTTTATGAGGACCTTGTTGATTATGGTGACATGGTGCTAATTCTTGTTTCTTATTTCGTAGAAGCATTTGGATATTTTTCATTTAATTAATTGTAGCTACAAGTTGCGAAGTTCGCCGTATTTGATCATTTATTGAATAACATAGTAATACTATGCTGATTTAAGCAATTACAAGTGCTTTAAAATTCTTATTTCCGGGCTATGAATCCTCTGAGTTTGGAATGAAAGAGTGGGATTCATTTTGGGTAAAAAGCCCTGCACAGGGACATTGATTATGGTTGGATTCACTTACTATGTGCAAATGTGGATTGGAGTTTTGTTTGATTAGTAATTGGATTGGAGTTTTGTTTGATTAGTAATTGGTAAATGAAGATGATATGAGAACACGCTTCTGAGTTCAGACAAATTATTGGATATAGAACGAACTAGTCCCCAACAGCAAGTCGTCTATTAATTCCAAAATTACCTCAGAACAAATTAAATGATATACGCTTGTCTAATGTATGGGAGTATAGTTGTTTCCTAGCAAAGATAGACATGAGACTTCTTACGGTTTGATTGCGCTTTTGTGTTCGAAATTTGGAATGATAGTAGTTTTATTGGGTTTTTTTGGTTTTGAGCTCAATTCCTTACATAAAATCAACAAATTCAGAACAAAAAGATATATGTGATGATATCGCTTAATTTAAATTGAGGGCTATGTGCTGAGAAGTAAAGTAAGGTGTAAACTAGGAATGTGCTTGATGGAGAATTACAAAGAGTTAATTAAAAATGATTTCAGTAAATTCTTCATAAATTATTGTCTGGTGAAGTAGTGTTTAAAACATGACAATAAAAGTATGAAATAATAGTTTTTTACACCACCCAAAATAAGTTGCATACATCACTGGTTTCATTTGCATTTGATTCATCAAGATTCTCAGCCTCATGGTTTACCAATGGCAATGAATGATTTCTTAGAACTGCTTGTTCACGGACTTCCCAAGACATCCAACAGATATTTTGAATCCCAGAGGAGTTCTTACCAATTTGCACACAGGAATGTGAATAAAAAGACACTGAAATATAAAGAACCCATTCAAGAAACTCTCAGGCAAAAGACAGCTTATTCCTCGGTCATCGATTGGGATTGTCTTTGTGTGGGGCTGACACTCCCACCTCGACTTATTTTGAGTGCATCCAGTGCCTTCTGTATCTCCATAGTCATGGCACTGTCCACACTGCCTGATGATAGTTTCTTGTGTGCTTTCTGCAAATGAAGTTTTAACGAGCTGCTGCTCAATCCAGCATTCTTTCCACAGATAGGGCAAACCTTCATCAGTGGTCTGCGCTGTTGCCATTCCATAGAAACTTCTCCGTGCAACTTTTGATCTAAATCCAGAAGAATCCTCGCAAAGCCATCATTAGGTTGGGCTCTACGGTGAGCTTGTTTCAGGGCATTCCACGCTTGCAATAGAGTAAAGTTTCTGCATTTGAAACAACTTCAGAAATGAATCTTTTTCTCAAGGGACAGGGTAAATTGTTTCCTTTCCATGCAATGCCCAACATTTACATTAAACTGATGAACTGGACTTATTTTTAAATTAAACAGCAATATCCATGACGTTCCCTTGTAATGGTGGAAAAAGAAAACAATCGCAGACTAAAATCTAGTCATTTTTAATTGTACAGCCATTACCTTGATAGCTTCAATTTCTTCAATTTCATATGAAAAAGAATTATTGAGGATGAGAAAAGTTGAACCAGCAGGAGGCCAAATTGGTCGAAGTTCTCTCTAGGGTGCATTCAATATTAGACAGAAATTTCTATCTGGGTGCAATTAAAGTGAAAAATATTCAACTACAGCATTCTGCACTTACTTTCTGAGCATCAAATAAGCAAGAACTAGTGTTGCACTCCTACTCTTCCCTTCAAAGCAATGAACCAAAACTTTACCACCTATTTGTTCAACATGATTGATAAAATCATGAGCTTCTTGGAAAATATCACTGATGTTAGTGTCTTCGTTGTCACATATCTGTTCACAGAAATGAAGTCATGATCAAGAAACAATTCTGACTGAGACAACACATGAAATATGAAGGGAAACATTAGCGAACAGGATAAAGCGATATAATCAACAAATTCATATTTAGAGTCCTAGACTAAATTCTTTCAGCTTCTCAATACAATTGACATTTTTCATGTATAACCCAAAACAAAAGAGGGACGAATATATTCAAGCACACCAACATTATAAGCATAAGAAAAAGAGAGTGCATGAGCATAGCTACATGAACATTTTTTCTGGTTGAAGATGGAGCATCCAACATTTTCTTAATTTTCTTAATGGAAGAGAGTCTACAAAATTTTTAGGACAATTGGCATAAGAATTATCTGCATGATAAAAGCGAAATAAAAGCTGTGCGCATCACTTACTGAAAAATTTTTGTATTCAAATAACTCGGGAAACTGAGAATCTGCCTGTCCAATTTCATTGGAGCACAGGCATAAAATATGTGTAATCCCTAAAAGCTGTAGAGTATATACAGATCTAGCAGCAAGCGCCCCACCAATAAACAGACTGCTTGAGATTGGCGATGGCTTCTCCGTGTTTGCTGCATCAGATATCAATCCTATCCTCTCAAGAATATGCTCAAGCCTGACCTGATAATTCAGACAATAAGAAGGAGAATCCTAGGTTACATCCAAGGCAAAGACGAAAGAGCACTATCAAAATTGTACTAAAATGAAAATTATACCTTCAACTCATAAGCATCAACCACATAATTGCTATCACTACCTTCAAAAAATCCAGTAGTGAAATTATTCTCCTGGCACAGTTTAATTGCATCATTTTTAAGCATATCATTCCATTGTTCTAACTCTTTGTTTAAATCTGCATCCACCTGAAAAAGGAACAGCAAAGAACCAGTTATATAACAAAAACCCAGTTCAATATAAAAATTGCAAGAAATAATAAGTACTTAACACACTCAGACCACATAAAAAATGTACTTAATATTAGAGAATCAAGCTCCGTAAGAACTCTATCTAAGCTTTATCTATAGAAAACATGGTAATGACATTAAATCATGCACAATATTGCTAAACCACTTCTACTTGGCACCAGCAAAAGCATAGGTGAAATACAACTGAAACATTGTAGTCCATAAAGATCTGAATTTGTCAAAAGCAGTAATAGGTTCCAAAAAGAACAATAATCAGCTTGTAGACGAACTGAAAGCTAATGTAAAACCATTCATGACGAACAAAGACGGCTAACATAACACTAAATGTGTTCAGCCAGAAGAGAGAATATCACAATCATTGCTGTGTACTCATTAAATATGCCTTCAGTTAGTGTTCTATAATCAAATGAAACCAGCAAATGTCAAGACCAGTTGTAGCTATGAACCTAATCAAAATCTCATACACAAATCTATTCTTCTGACATAATAAGTTTTTCTTTTTAGATAACATTTAAGTTCTTGTGCATGTCACAAACCTTTGCAAATCTGTGGAAGTCACGGAGCTTTGATGTCAACCGCAAGCTACGTAATGCTTCACCACTCCCCTTGCTGAACTTCCCATGCCAACTGTCACGTGACATTGGAGAACAACTATCTGAACTTTCTCTAAATCCTGAAGATGGTGGCCTCATAGCTGTTCTCTGTGATTCTGAATCATTCAAATCTGAAGTGTTATCACCAACGACCCGATCCCTGCTGGGTGAGGACGGACAATGGACCTCTATCCCTTTAACCTGTGATGGAGATTCAGGAACCACCAGATCCTCTTTGTCGAGATCCCCACAAGAAGATTTATTAATAATACTGAGAAAAGCTCGCAACAGGCCATCTAGTTTCTGGTGAAGGGTAAGAAGGAAAATGTGAAATCCCTGCAAGTCCCTGAGTGCTGCTTGAAATCCACGTCTGAATTCATGCACAACTGAAGTCATTTCACTTTCGCGAAAATCAGTTGTTGCATCAACATTTCCTGGTGAAGTCCCTAATTTTCCTCCAGTTATTTCATGCAACAACTGTGATGCATATTCAGAACTGTTTATGAGAAGCTCAACTAGCTTCGGATAATTTGCTTGGTCATTTGCACGTTTCCCTGCTGGTGGTCTTCGAGGTACCCCAGAGTCTATTGCCACAATATGTAAATCAGAACACACTGAATCATTCAAAGAGAGACTCCTTACACTTATATTGCTAGATTTTGGAGATTCTGTAATATCAGAAACATCAGAACTCTGTGATACCAATCCTGGTTGAGGAGGGCTTAATCTACTGTCTACAGAAGTTGCTCTTCTTTCTTTTTGAAGTGCCCGAATTACTTTTGGTCTATATTTCTTGATTGCAGAATCAAACGCTACCTCCAGTGCATCAATATTTGCACTAGATACTTTTTCAGCCAAGAGTAAATTTGCAAAGTTCCCACGCCACCTGAGATGGCGACAAGGAAGACGATCTTCGTTTCTTATAACAAGGTCTAACAGCAAAATCCTGCCAAGTGCTGCTGCTGTCTTTTCTGCAACTTCTCGTGACTCAAAAGCATTTGAGCTTTCCAATAAAGGAGATCCATGCACATAACTGTAATTGTAGGTTCATTTGTACAAGTAAATTTATATGCTACTTTATAATAAGTAGAAATTAATCATCACAGATTTTGTGCTTTAACTACTCTATAATTTAATTACCTAACAACATTATCAGATATATTGGATTTATCCAACTTACATAATGCACATGACTAACTTCTTACATGAAAACTATTTGCAAATAAGATTTTGATTTCTAGTTTTCTCATTGAGTATCTATGCACTATGTTACAGTTCAGTGGAGGCTTTTGACCAAATGACTATGACACATTATAAAATAAACATGTTGTGACTACCAGAAATAGGTACAGGCACACATGTAAAAAACTCTCAACCAGACAGAACGTCCAACAACAGTTGGGCATTAAATGCAGAAATACCTATGCCTTCTGCAATAAGCTCACTATTTATGCTATTTAATAAGCAGCAGAGCAAGTGAAATTTACTAGATGCACCATAGCACTTAATAATTTTGTACGCACTTCATCACGAGAAGGCAGCGACTAAGCTCAAGAGCTTCCAGAAGTTCTGAACATGTCATTTCACCAATTTCATCCCCTTCTACAATAGCAGCACCTTTTGCTTTTTCCGCAGACTCCTTGATTTGCAGCCACTCAGGACTGGCATTGTGAATGACTCTAGCCTGCAATTTTGTTTACACAGTTGCATGAATATAATTTTTTGTTTCGCATGTAGAAGCAAGTAGTATTTGAAGTAAGAAGGTACAACTTGTGGAGTTTGGACACCTAGCCACTTAGCAAATTCATAGCCAAGTCGTTCTGACTGGGTGGCCATCCTTGATGACGAGAACTTTATGACAGCTGCAGCTTCCCTAGGAGAAGATTCATCATTTTCTGGTTGGTTAAATAGAGCGAAAAAAACAACACCCCCAGAATTAACAGTGACCTGCACCATCATAATAACAGAAAAGCAATAAGAACAAGAGCAATGAAAAGGTTAAAATAGTTAAAGGGAAACATAATATAATGATCAAAGTACAATTTACATAGATAAATTACCATGAGGGAACAGGCTTCTAAGCTCACCAATTAAATTGAAGCCCTAGCTGTCACTGCAATATTATAAATACTCCTAGAGCAGATTACAGAAGATTGGACAATGTTTTCCTTTATTTTTAATTAGCATCTGAAATGGATTTGGAGGAAGGAACAAAGAAATTTTATGAAGGGAAATCTAAATTTCAGAATCTAAATTTCAGAATGTATGAGAGAAAAACGGGAAATAGATTGCCAAATCATCAAGGACAAGATAGGCTACATATCATAAAATTGATATTAGCGCTGACCAGATTTAGTTAAAAGCTATTACATGTGTCTGTTTATATAAGTATGGAGTAAATTATTGGGACTGAGCCCTAAATATGCTGTACTTTACAACACTACGAAATTGTTAGTCTTCAATTTACTGATCTATAGCTACACCAAAATGTTTACACAAACATAAGAAGAGATAAGCAGTAACAAAAGCCATTCAATAATGTTTGTCTTACAAACCTCCAGTGCTTTGTTCATCTCATCCTCAGACTGCTCAGTACTGCTGCTGTGCTCTGTATGGTGAAGAGAAGAAAGTGCGTTCCAGGAGAAGGAGCTTGATTCAATGTCCAACATGTCAGCTTTACCAAGTCTTTCCCACAAGCTGACTTCTGTAGCTTGCTCAGGTGGGGAAGTTTTAATATCCACACTATATTCTTCTAAACTAAACAAAAAACATTGACAATAACTCAACAAAAAGCAATTTATTTTTTTCCTCACACCAACACCATAAGAAAAGAAGAGAACAAAGTACTAATATTAGGAATATTCGGACAGTAGAAAGCTCCCCCAGCAGAAGCAGCAAGTATGCCAATCATGTGGCATGGATGCCAAAAGTACTTCTAGAATAATTTCTTTAAAATTCACATGACATTTGTCTCCGTGCTCAAATATGTCACCAACTCAAGTTGACACCAACAGAAGCAGGTATTTTAAACTCTCATATCACTGTAGATAGACTATCTTAAGGACATTATAAAAAAAAGAAGAGTTGAAATCAATTTATTCCCATAATAACCACTTTATTAAAGGTGTAGAACTTATGTAATAATCAGTCCACTGAAATCTTGAGCAAGTAGTGTAGGATCAGATCCCAATAGTGTTTTCTATGTTAAGAAGTGAAAATTTTTCAAATATTTTATACATTTTGCACTTGAAACCGAGGTAGTCGCCTTCCAAAAAATGTTTATCACTAAGGAATTTATTCTTCTGAAGATGGGATAAAAGATAAAAGCGACATAAAAAGAGAATTCATTCAAAAATCCAAATTTCAGATTCAAGAAAATGTAATGAACCTTTTTGGTTGAATCAGATGCTAACATAGATCCAAGCAAGTGATCGTAGGTGAATGTGCCAAAGGACAAGGACAAGGACAAGGAAATCCTAAGACACTAGCTTATCAAATTCCTTGCAAGGAGAAAACATCGACTTGAGCACCATTCATAGGACTTTCTTTCTTCTACTTTTTGTTTCTGAACCATTATTTAAATTTTTCCATCTTTTTCTCGATCCCAACTGTTTATTCGCCAATTCACAGTTACAGTGATAGGTAACTAATTCTATTTGAATCCACATACAGTACAAGAGCAAATGATATATTTATTTGGTTCATAGAATGTAAGTTGTAACTAGCCAATATATTTTCCATGAAGCCATGTAATATAATAACATAGAAGTAAACTCGTTAAACCAATTATAGATGGTGCTTCTCATCCATCTCAAGGCATTAATTAACCCAAGTTTCTCCAGGTATAGTCATCTCCAATTTCTGTTGATACTTTATTAGATCCGCATGTTTTGCTTCTTCCCATATTAAGCATCATTAAAAAGTTCCAGAATTCTGTTTGGTAACACAAAAGCACATACTCTAAAGCAAGAAAAGTGCACTATGCCTACACCAAATATCCATTTCCTTTCACTTAATTCATCATATAATTGGGTTGACTACGTCCAAAAATTCTAACATTTGAAAAATTGATGCTAAATGATGCCCAGAGAAAAGTTGAGTATAGCCATGGTCCATAAAATTGACATGATTTGCTTTGCTTTCTAATTTGGATTGGAAACTGCTTTTGCTTTTCTCCCTACAACAAATAAGAATGCCACACTAAGGACCCCATTTCTTATTATCCTAGAAGGGAACACACATGTAAGTAAAATTTAGATGGAAACGAATTATTTAGCCTACAACAGTTTCATGATTTAGATATAATCCAAAATACAGTAAAGTTACTGTTTCTTCCTACTATCAGATTTTGCATTGTGATCATTCTATACACCATGGATCGATCCTTTACAGTTATCTGGGACAATCTTGGACACATGAAGCCAAAATGTATATATTTCTGCAGCTGCACCTAAAGCACAGATGTGCACAATTTTAAACTTCCTATGAGACTTGAATCAATTTTTTTTATCTGTAATCCAAGATTACATATTTATGCTCCATTAAGCAAACACAACTCATCTAAACTAGCAAATGATTGCATTGGTCCAAACTATTTCTCAGTACACTATCTCAATCAATAAATCACCCATAGCCACATTGTAATGAAGCATTAGGAACATCAACAAATAGACCAACCTCACGGGCATGCTCTCAGTGTGGTTAGGCCGGTGAGGGAACCCCGAGGCCCGATACTTGCTGCTGCGCTTGCGGACAAGCTCAAGCCATTGCGCAAACCGATAAGCCGGCCCTGCTGTAATGTCCCCCAACATATACAACACCTGCATTTTCCAACATCCTAAGTCCAAATCCTTTTTTTATTTTTTCTTTCAGAAAAAAAAATGTACAAAACAAGAGAGAGAGAGAGAGAGAAATACTGATAAGGAGATGTACCCTTGAAGTGACAGTGAGGGGCAAAGGGGCGTCTGGCTCGGCGTTTGCCAGATCAAAATCTCTGTATTCCTCCTCTTTCTGCATATACATATACAAATGTGGGTTTATATATACCAAATACCCCTGAAACAATATCTATATTCGTACAAACGCCCACAGTTTCTAAATTCTAACGTACATAGACATATGAATAAAATGTAGCAAAAAATCCCAGATCTGAAAGCATAACTAACTTTAGGCATATATATACATAATTTATGTATATATATTTATACACTATGCATAAGTATATACAAATAATGTAGTAAGCTTTCTTTCGTGTGTGTGTGAGTGTCTGAGGGTAATGATTTGAATAGTGAAAAGTGACGTGGAGAAAAGGCAGAGAGAGAGAGTACTTGAAAAGTGAAGGGGCCTTCTTCTTTTTGACCATCAGCGGCCATTTCTCTCTCTTTCAATCTTTTTTCTTTTTCTGGTTGAATTGTTTATGGGGAAAATGGGGTTTGAAAATAAGTGGATCTTGGGTCGTCGGCGTAGACGGTGGAGGGGGAAACGGGAAAGAGAGAGGAGTCAAAGTGAAGCAGGGGAGTGTTGGAATTGGTCGGTTGCAGACGGCGGTTGGTTCACACCCGCCCAAAAATAGAAAGAAAAAGACGTTAGTTGATTGTTTATTATAGGATGGGATCTGAATTTATTCTAATTCAACTTAGGACCGTCTTGTCATGTAGACCTCTTCAATTCATTCTCATGCTTAAAAAGCAGATAAATTATGTAATTATATTTTAATGATAAATAGTTTTAATCTTAGAGATTCCAATTTTTATTTTTTTATAATTTTATTTTTAATGAGTTTAAAATGTAATTACTATTTTTGAACATGAAGAAAACAGTATATGAAGATTAGATTTGAAAATTTTAAGAAATTTAAAAAATAAATAGTGATGAATTAATAAGATTGACTGCCTTTGAATCTTTCGAGATAGATGAGGCAATCGTATAAAAAAGATAACGTTTAAATTCCAAAATAACAATCGAGCCCTTAATGAATTAAGTTGTATGTGTAATGTATATAGGAATAAATTATCTTATCTTAGAGTTCTATATAAATTTTTAAAAGCTTACATGTAAAAGGGTTACTAAACTTTTTCGAACCACTATGAAAAAAAATTTGTTGTTTATTTTTAAAATTTATATTTAATTATAATTTATTTATTCATTGCATAATATAACCATTACATCATCTACACAAGAATAAACCTTTTTAAGTAAACAATTTAACTAATTAAGTGTTTATTTTAGTCTTCATGATAGCGACATATAAACCAAGAACAACGACGGTATTAGCTAATGGAGCTAATGGAGTGCAACATCTATGATATGGTAAACACTTTCAAAATTTAACAACTGATTTTTGAAAATAAAAAATAAAAAAATCGTAAGCTAATTAAGATTTTAACTTTGAAAATCTTGAAAGTAAGTTGTTAAATCAAATTTTTTAGAAGTTCGCTATATTTTTCGTTTATATGTACTTAAGTAAAAATTCAAATTTGTATTTTCTTCTATTGTAGTTGAATATTTTCAAATAATCAAGTGTTAAAATTATTTTTTCTTAGTCATCAGCTTCTGCAAATAATTCATTACTTAAAAAGCCTAGTTAGTTGAATAAGGAACGAGAAAAATTCGACATTTAAAATATACGAGTATATTATGATTTTTTGTTAAAAGTTATGTTGAAAAAATTGACAAAAAATATTGAAATGGTTAATATAATGATTTGTAGACGAACGAATAAAGTATGAATATAAATGAATTGTTTAAAAGCAAAAATACGACTTATTTTGACATTATTTTTATATGAATTATGTTTGTACTTATTTTTAAAATTTATAAAAATTATTTTATAAGTATTTTTATATTATTTAATTATAATTATGATATAACTTAAAGATAATTGTTTAATAATAAATACTATATTTATAAATTATTAGGATTTTTATTTTTTATTTATTTGATATTCCATTTATACTTATAAATAATTTTTGAATAATTTTTAATTATTAAATATAATAAACATTGATCAAATTAAAGTACTATTTGTTACGTATTATAAGAATAAGTATAATACATGTACTAAACGTTTCACTTTAAAATATGTACGAGAAATGAAAGTATTTTTCAATTATTCGTATATCTATGTACTGTACGAGTATAATATGAATTTTAACTAAAAGAGCCTAAATACCTGATTAAGTTAATTTATTAGATTTAATTATAAATAATATGAATTAAGCTTACTTTTAAGTTAATATTTATTCCATAAATAATGATTACTGTAAAATAAAATTTATGTAAAAATTAAAAAATCATAACTTAGGAAACTTATTCAGTCTTTTCAAAGAACTAAAGAAATAAACTCAAAATAAGTTCAAATTTTCAATTGCTCTATATAATATAATGATATAATCTAATATTTACGCACATACACTACTAATTTTTACATAAGATTTATCCAATAAAAATAAATTTAATATTTACGCACGTACTTTTTACTATTTATCTTAAAAATCTATGAGAAATGCTGCTAACCTTTGATTTATAAACAACATAATATTGTTATATCAAATTTCATATATTTAGCTATATTTGAAGTCGTTTCCATGAAACGATTAACCTTTTTTAGGACAAAATGTATTTGGTTCAAGATATTTTTAGAAATTTCCAAAAAAATAATCTTTTATTTTTAATCCTACACTCTAATTTTCCCGACACTATTTTCAAACCTTGCATCATAATTTTTAGGCCAAATCACTTCATTCAACCCTCATCTCTACTATAATCTCACTTCTGTCCCTCATCTCTCGAATATGCTATTTCAGTCTCTCATCTCTCGAACTTTAACTCACTGAAGTCCCTAAACCTGCACTTCCCGTTAGTCATTAATAAAACCTCACTCAAAATGGATGGAATATTACACCAAGGGTATTTCCGATAAACCACAAAAGCTGAATTCTTCTAGGGCTGCATTTTGTCTCAATTCAGTCCCTTATATCCTCCTAAGTACACTATTTTAGTCCCGTACATTTCAAAATGGACTCGTTGCAGTCCAAATTAAAATATTTTTATTACCGACCGATGAAATCTTACTCTAAATGAATGGAATTTTCCACTAGTCAAGGACATTTCAAGCAAACCATTTAAAAAATGAAACAAATATTTCAATCCTATTTGTTCAATTAGAGAAAAATTTAGACCAAAATTGGGGAATTTCTTTGCTAAAAACTTAGGCTTAAGCTTTCAAAACTGTTTTTATGTTTAAATATAGACAATGATTATTAACATTGATTTTCAGGCACTTCTACGTATGCTAAGTCCAACTTTTGGAACAAATTCAACTTAAAATACTATGAATATTGAGGGAGTCTAAATTAAATGTGAGTTTAGTAATCAATGTAAGATCATTGCAGAGTGATGCAAGATCAAAAGGTTGTAATTAGTGTTATGCTATTTTGATGGCATTTGTTTTGTTTGTCATTTATTTGTTGCTTTAGCATTGCAATTCTTCATCTATGTTTTGTTTTTTGTTTTTTGTTTTTTGTTTTTTGTTTTTTTCCAGGCTAAATACATTTTGGTGCTTTTAACTGGAACAAAAATGTCACAAATAGCATAAAACATATAGAAATCAAGACCATAATTAACCTAGATTACTTTGGAACCATAACCATATTGCACCTCATCCTTCAATACAAAGGTTTAAATAACTACTACATAACTTATTTATTGTTTTTATATTTGATCCTTAACAACAGATAATTAGATAATTTGTGTATCGAGAAAAATTGAAATAATATATAATTGATATTATGGACTCATTTAACAATTTGAGTTAATTATTTTTGTAAAATAAAGATAAATAAGAAATAATTATTAGCGGAGTCCGTTATATCTAAGTCTTGCTTGTGGGCCCGTACCCGTAGACCTAGGGCATGACATGATTTCATGGCATCAAGGCTGGAGGAGCTTTTGTTCACTTTTTTTATGCTTTAACATACTGCATTAATTTGCTATTGATATTGGGGTTGCTCCATGGTGGAGGGATATTCAAACTCATAAAATCCACAATGCCCTCATAAATATGCATCTGTTTGGCATATGACTCAAATTTCCGTAACGGAAAGTGTTATTTTGGACTGAAGTGAGTCCATTTTTAGAGATGAGAGACTAAAATAGTGTGATTAGGACATGAGGGACTACAGTGACACAAAATGCAAAGTTGAGGGAGCAATGAAGTGATTTAGCCTATTTATTTTGGAAAATCATACACCCAATTTTTAGAAAACAGTTACCTTTGAGAATAATTAAATCTCAAAATAAATCCAATAATTTAAACAGATTTTTTATTATAAAACATTTTTCTAAAAAATATTTTCATAAAATATTTCCAAAAAATAAATCCAAACGCAATGTATTTTTTCCACAACTAGTTAAACTGTATTCAGTAATAACTAATAACAATGGTTCTGTTGAAGTTTTCCTGGATACAAAAATGTAATACAGCCATGATTTCAGCATATTAGAATCTAGCGTATAATAAAACCTTCAATTAAAAGTTGTTGATAAGAAAGAAAAACGTTTAACTAACATTCAAAATAGATTAAAAAATCTTTTATTCTTGATAATTGAGAATTAAATAATATTAATTATTTCACGACTAAATTATACAAGTTTATCAGAATTTCTGAAATTATTTCCCTATACCCCTCGATAAGCTTTCATTTTATGCATATCTTTCAATAATTCATCATTAAAATTTAAAAAAACTGTGGTAATTAACTAAAATAAAACTAGGATGAAGTTAAAAGTTTCAATGTTCCAAGACTGACATCAATAGTATACATCTTTATGCACTGCGTAGAACTGAAAAGCACTTTCAAGGTTCAGAGTCCGATCTCTTATATATTTTTCCATTTAATAAGTTACTTTTTAATTTTGCAAAAGTCTTTTTTTGGACATTTTTTGCAGTAATATTTATCCGACTAACAAGATTTTAACATAACCAATGTAGTCACTCCAAAATCAACTCAAAAAACCTTTCACTTTTTCACCAATATTTAGCAAGTATATAAACTATTGATATTGACAACACCCCAGCCCACCCACCCCACAAAAAAAAAAAAAAAATCCTTCTATATTTTTTGCACTCCATTAATTCTTGTGCCTCTCTCAAATGCTCAACATTATCTACAAGCTTGACCTATTTACTTCAACAACAAATGATGTCAAAACTCTTCTGGCAAAGGCCTGCCACCTAGAAATGACTTGAAGAGCACAAATGATCTCTCTGGCTGTGAGAAGGGAGCTTCATGAGAAGCACCTCTAATGGTGGCAAATGAGAGTATATTGCCATATACTTGAGTCCATCCACCAACCTGCATGAAAAAAGCACACAAGTATATAAAATGCTAGTTTTAAACCATTTATCGGTATATATATATATGCTTTCAACATATCCAAACTTAAATGGTTTTTACCTGCTGTCCCTCGAACCAAACTCGATATGGTACAGTTGTGTTCAGTCCAAGTTGTTTTGCCAGTCCGTGAACCAAGGTGCGAGTTCCAGTCAATGGAATCACTGAATCTTGATCCCCGCTGTTAAGATAATAGAATTTCTCAACAACAAGCTTCAAACTTTCATTGGCATAGCATAAAGCAGAAAAAGAGAGTGTAGATATAGGCAATTAGCATCTTTATACCTGTAGATTAGTACTGGAATTCCTTCTTTGATAAGTGATCCTATGATTGCGATCGTAGGTATCTCTAAGTCGAGCATGTCATAGTCCAGTATGCTGCAACAGAGCAAAAGTTCTCTTATATCTCAGTTTTCTACAATGAAGGACTTTTCATTTTAGGTTCTTAGTTTAATTCATGTTTACATGACAACTTGTTTCAAGAAACAAGAAGATGCTATAAAAGTCATACATTTTAAGAAACTTAAGAAAACAAGAAATCAAATTTAATTTTGAAGAAAAAGATCTATAGTTGCTCATGCACTTGTAAATTAAATGATAGAAGCTGTACAATGAGAGAAATCTTTTATGAATGCCGACAATATTGAAATAATCTGCAGCTTTACTGTGAGAGAGAGAACCTGAAATCTCATGAATCAACGTCCCGTTACAATGAATTTTGCATGCGTGAGTACCACCTATAATTATGTGTTCCATTTTATATACTATCTATGTTGGCCTAGTTTTATTTTGAGAATAGTTAATGAGATTAGCATACTTGCTGCAAACATCCCATCTGCGCACTCCAACAAGCCTGGCATGGAGAGCCTTCTGTACATCCCGACGGTTCAAGTATTTTACAATCTCATCTTCCACACATACATCTATCCTCTCGGAATTTTGCTGGAAATTATAGGAAACAATCATAATTGAATCTAATTTATTGACATATATGAAAGAAGTCAACAGCTAAGGCAAAGCAAATTGCTTGGTGGAATAACTTACCTGAGGAGCAATGATCTTGGATTGTGAGAGCACAGATGATATACAGACATCTAAGGTAACATCATATTTGTCGACAAACCTACTGCTTTCTCTGTTCACTAGGCTCATGACCCTTGAACAAAGAACTGAAACAGAATCTCTGTAGTATTCACTCACATATCTCGAATAGTTGCAACCAGAAGTGAACAGATTGTATGTTGAGTCTGATATTAGCCCATGAGACCAGAAGTATTCTGCCCTTGAATTGTAGTCTGTGGTAAACTCTAGTAGTGGATTTCCCAGCTGCAACAGAACAAGCCTATATCACAAAATCATCAAATTGGCCAGCTTGTGTCCAACAAACAACAGACAACAGAACTTAATGTTTTTTTCCACCATTACTCTAGAATATGTAGATCGCGAATTCGTTCAATATGTCATATAACTTCAGCTAAGTAAGCATTATTTCTAATCTAAATAGGGACAGAGGATGCACATCCCATTTGTATATTAGGACTTCATTGGAAGAAATGCTTACTGCAATTCCCTTCAGATTGATTATCTTTTTCTTCTTGTTGAGTTGAATTATTAGCTTGGCAAGTTGAGGTACATAATGGCCTAATGCACAGAATCCAAAATGAAAGTCAGAAAGATATTACTTTTCCAATTCATAACCAAAAACACAAATCCTAAGCACCTTACATATGACATTCAAGTATATGAATAGCATAAAATATGTAGAAAAAAGGTACCTGCATAACTTTCCCCAGTTATAAACAGACTACTGTTCCTATACTGGGGGAATTCCAGTAACCAGCGTTGCAAGAACACAAGATTGTCTTTGGCTAAAGAAAATTCAAATAGAACCCGTTGTCAGAAAGAACAGAACTAACACAACTACAGCTCCTAACTTTCCATAGCACAAAACTAGAGCAGTTGAAAATTAGAAAGCCTATGGATTGCTTGCCTGTTATCTCATCATTCACTGTTCCATTGGAGGATGCCCCGGTTGAGTAAGAGAATCCTACTCCTACTGGTGTATCCAAATACAGCATATTTGCCTCTGCAACATGACAACAGATGAAATCAACAGTTTCTGCTTCATTCCTTAAAAGGATCAAAACATAAAATGAGATTGAATGAGCAAGTGGATATCTATGATCTTACCTCTATTCCAACTGTACTCATTTCTGAGCAGAACCCGTGCATTCGGTCTAAAAGGTCCATTCTCAGAAAATGCACCAACACCAATAGAAGAGCAACCGGGCCCTTCAAGAAACACAGCAAAAGTACACATTTTTGTCAATTGCAATAAGATTAGGATGACCCATTCGGAGAGAGAGCCATAAAGTAAAGTTTCTAATAGCCTTCATTTCTCTCACTTAGATGTAAACCAAACAGCAATGCACCAAGTGAAAGGGGTTCAGAATCATACCTCCATTCAACCACAAGACCAGAGGTTTAGAAGCTGGATCAATTTCTGCCTCAACAAAATAGTAAAAAAGAGATTTTTCTTTCTTTTCATCCACAGTAACGTAACCAGAGAATTGCTGAAACTCCACTGGTGGTTGGCCAGGCAACTGAGTGATCTTGCCAGGGTGAGGCAGTAAAGAAGACTCAATGCATATGAAACAACTCAAAACAAGAAACAAGGCTGCAGCCATTGCCATAGTGAAAATTTGCAAACACTTAAAAGGGATGAAGTAGCAGTGAATGCTAAAGCACTTGGGCCGTGAAACATGTGGACAGAGTGCTGTATATATTGTTGTTAAGCAGAAAGCGTGCAGTTGTGGACTTATTGAGTGGGGCACAACACCTTCCAGCAAATAACATTGCACTTTCTTTGCTTTTTTTAATGTTTAAACTCATAAAGGTCGATTTCTTTGAAGAGACGCCAAAAACATAATAAAGGCCCTAGAGTTTCTTGATTTCCACACACATGAGAGGCACACAGATATGGTGTTCTTTTTCCTTGTTTTGAGGGTGGGGGTTGTGGGGTGGGGGTGGGAGAATTGTAAGCTTCTGGTTCTCAATCAATGAATATCAGGTAAAAGACTACCAAAAAAAGTATATACATGTACCATGATTCGTTTGGTCTTATTGCCAATACTTACTAGACTAGGTGAAATATGTTCCTTAGAAAGCGGCTTTATGTCTGCAGGGTTGCTTTTCATTTCTCAGAAATAGGTGAGAGTGGCCAGTATTATAATGGTGTCTCCCAAAGATATATGCCACTTCAATTTTGTGCAATTCTTGGGTGGATTTGTTATTGTGGTTCATTCAGATTATTGAATTAAAGAGTTGGCTGATAAAAAGATTTATTTTTTTATAATTTAATAGATAATAATAAATCAGAAGTAACACATTTATCCATCATAGGATTACCTCATTCATTTTCCAAGGGACATGACTGCACATTTCCTGTTCAAGAAAGAACTCAGTTTCTTTTTAGGCTTCCTATTTGTTTTGATTCTTGGATATGGTTATTTGACAAGTACCAAACAAATCCATCTTCCACATCCAATGAATTCTTTTTTAAATTTTGTCACAAAAAAAAGTATTGTTTAGTTCTAATTACCAAGTTGCAAAATGAAAAATGAAGGAAAAGATTATTGAATGGGAGTGTGGAAATTGCAGGCAAAAATGGAATCAGCTTTATCTCTTTAGCTTGTAATCATAACTCCAAAGTCACATCAAACCTTATGTAAATCAGCCTGGTCTAGACATTATCAAGATGTTTATTATAAACCAATTTAACTGCTGGTAATTGTGGTACTAAAAGTTAAAAAAGAATTCTGAAAAAAGAATGCTCATGATTGTTTGTGGCAAATTAAAATGGATAAACAAGAAATGGGCCTCTCATCACAATGTGCATTAACAAATGCAAAAGTGGAATACAGCATACAGTCACAATTTTAATACAAAATGTTCAAAAATCTTCTTTATGTACTTATGTAGTCTTATTATGTTTGACCTTGTAAGAAAAGGCATCTTAAAATATACTCACAAGGTATCCACCACCACCATCCATTGCCATTTTCTCTTTTCACAGGCATTCACAGACCCCATTATGGCTCCCAAATAGATGACCCTACCCCACCCCCCACCTGCTCAAATAACAGAACACACCTTTTACCAAAGTAAAATATTCTTAAACCATTTTCTGGTTCCCACTTGCATAACTGCCAAAGGCAGGAAGACACAGATAGGGATATATTTTATGCATCCATCCAGTTGTGCTGAACTAATAAGAGGCCCCTTAAGAAATTCAAGCCATTAGCACAAAATTCAAGGCTTCAGCAATTACTTTAAGGCCTTAGCAGATGCAGGTAAACAGTGTCTTCGTTTGCTTATCTTGTTCAAGGGGTGGAGACTGGGGACTTCCTCTGTGCAATAAAAAATATGCCAGAATAATAACAGTTTTAGGTACATTCCATGTGTTCTTGCAATCATTATTGTCATTTTGAGTACAGTGGTAGTACACTGTACAATTTAAAAATAACAAAAATCTTTTAGTTGAGATTCAGATATTCTTGCTCTTTTAAAGGAGATTCAATTTATTATAGTAGAATTTCTTCACTAGTTCAATAGTAATACTTTTGACCTGTCTTCTTTAATATACAATGATAATATAGGATGATTCAAACAAATTGTTTACAGTTTCCCCATATATAAAACACTTTCCTTCAACTAATAAAACTATATCTTTTTTTATGTGTATTTATTAAAATAGTTGCATGTATAATTGCAAATATATATAAGATGAAATGGTATCACATGTTATAAATAAAAATTAGTGGATAATCAAGTGTTAGAAATTACATGATAATATAAAATTATGACTAATAAGTGGATATATTAGCGAATTAATAAGTAGGTATATAGTGAATAAATAACCTCAAAAATAATGAGTACATAATCCTCCACTAACACCACAAATTATTCTATAATTTCACCACACTCTCTTTTTCAGTTGAGATAACATATGCGCCCATAAAAATATATAACTTTTTTATATCAAAATGCTCCAAAGATCAATACAGGTTATTCGCTCATAAATATATGCACACGTTCCATTAACTAAGCATTTATTAAAATCTTTAAAGAAATACTCCATCCGGGAGTGCTATTTTGTTAGATAAGAAATTTTAAATGAAAGTTAAAAAAATATAAATTTTGCATAACTTTAAAATATCTTTTTTATTATTTTTTAAAATAATGATTAAGAGTTAATTGTGTAATATTATTACTTTAATTAAGATTATGATTTTAAAAAGTAAAATCTTATTTTAGGAAGCCCCAAAAATAAAATAAAAACCAATAATTTTAGAAGATAAAGAATATAAATTAAAACAACCAGGATAACAAAAAGAAAATGTTTTCTTGTCAGTTGTCCTATGACAAATTATATATTTCTTAGCTCTTAAGCTTTTGAATTGGCTATTCAAGAATTTGATTCATTAAGATAAAAAGTCACTATTCTAATATTTACTATTACTTTTTTTTCTATTTTTAATCCACCCATAATTTCAAATTACATTAGTTGAATTATGTTAAAAGTCATTCTTTAACAATAAGAGGCAAATTAAATTGTTAGTAATTAATAACTTGAACTCGACATAATTAGTCCCTAAATAAAGAACCACGCGCGTACTGATCGTCTATGACTTATATCAAAGAAGCTAGATCAGATTAATTTATAGGCCCTTAAAAAATGCTGTCCCAAAAAGCTGAATCCAAATTTGGCACGCCCAAAAGATAGAGCTCTTTTTGATGAATTCCATGGTGAAAAATTGAATCTTACTTTTGGAATTGTTTAGTGAACATTTATTTTTTAAACATTTGATGAAACTTAAGGTGCCACACCTTTCATTAGCTTCATTAATGAACTTTATTAGGCATGACTTTACTCAATGGAAAGACCATCACGATGTAGCATGTGTTGTCAATAAACAAAAAATCGAGAAATTGAGGAAAGAAATTAGCAAAATCTCAAAAGTTTTTACTCATAATCAACTGCCTAACTTAAAAGGGATTCTAAAACAACCCTAACATCAAAAATAGAAAAATTATAAACAAATATCTGAATTATTTTAAATTGTGAATGTAACATAGTTTTACACGTAAAATTAAAAAGGGCTGTTTTTACCCCTGAAAAAATGGAATTTGGCAGGTTTCGTCTATAAAATTTTGTTCAAAAGACCGTTTTCACGTTTAAAAAAATGGTATTTTTTATCTTCATTTTCACATAGAAAAAGTCGCATTTTTTTAATCGAAAAAGAGACTCTTTAATTTTGCTAGTCAAACTAGGCCCTTTGGACATTAGATGGTCTCGTTAGGCTATGAATCCCCATTCCATGAGGTTGCACTTTATTCCTTTCTTTCCTTTTGGGTGGACTCAACAACCTTGTACATCTTGTCTATCCCTTCAGACAGGAGCACATTGCATATTCTTTCTTCCAATTAGCTTTTGCTGACCAACTTTGTACTGCATCCCATCTCTAACAAAGTGAAAGATGTTTTAAGAGAGCGAGTGAGAAACAATTTAGAGAATGGAAAATTCAATAATTGCTCCTTGTGCGCTGCAAGCACATTGTAGGGGGAAATTTTCAGGAAAAAGGAAAACTTGAACTTGCATTCACACTACAAAGCTGAACAATCTTCTTTCAGGTTGCTTCCCACAGCTGCTGTTCTATTCTCAATTTCCTTGGTCCCATTAAATCTTTTTCAACAGTTGCATAGCAAATATTCCAAGCCAAAAGAGGCATGGTTTACACACAACGACACAATTGCAGATGATGGTCCTGTAGTATCTCCTGTTAAAAGACTTAAGAGAGCAGACAAAAGAAGAGATTTTCCATCATATGCACATTATATTTGACATGGGAACTCGGCTTTTTTCTGTTTCTCGGATGTTAAATTGCGAGAACTTTAACAGATAAGTATTCATGCAATGCACAAAGCTCATATAACTGGAAAATTAATTAAATTGAATAGAAGAAATAATTCAAATACAAAGCTGTCAACTTGTTTCTCGTCCACTATACTCTATAATACAAATGGCTTCACATTTTCTCAACTTCACAGAACCTTTGGTTCGGATTTTTAAAAAAAGGCCAACTCAAACAAACACAAAACTTGTATTCGGAAACCATGTAAATACACAAACATTGAAGAAAACAGCAGCAATTACTGGAACATTCACTAGGATTCTGATTCTGGAATATGTTTGCCATTAGCAAATGAAGGTTGGCCAATTTCCTTCCTGGATGCCTCCCAAAGCTGCTGTTCTATTCCCAATTTCCTCAGCTCTGTTAAACCTCTTTCAACTGTGGTATAACAAATATTAAAATCCGTAAGGCATTATTAGCATGTATCACACAACTCTGCCATATGAGGGTGTGCAAATGATTGCAATCCAACTATTAAGTTTAGCAACCAAAATTCTAAAAGAAACAAAGAAATGTGTGCAGCGATAGCTGAAACTAGCATTCACCAAAATGAGAATTTCCTCTCGCATCAACTATATTCTGGTAAAACCATGCAACCTCAGACAAAATTACCAAAATATCTGATAATTTAAGCATACATGCATACAATCGTACAATTTTACAATGGAACGCAAGTTGAAAGAAATTTTTTGTAACATATTTGAAGATATTCCACAGCCCAAAATCATTAACTACACATCTTGATCACAATTCTTCCCTTTTAAACATCATCAGAAGAGGAGAAATACTAGGAAATCCTACATTATGTCAGTACTGAAAAAGCTATGGACCAAATTTTTAAATGCCTAGTATCTTTTAAGGGTTAAAGATCCTGGACAAGTAACACAAATACATCAAACTATATAACTTTAAGGATAAACATCCATGCCAAACTACATCCACACCACACCAATATTGTCAATTTCAATTGAGACTCAATGTTCATCCAAAACATATAATATTGTCCAATCACTAACTGCAAGTTTCTAGATTACATGTACATTAAGAGTAAAAGGAGGATTTTACTGGCAGATTAGGGACAAGAAAGATGAAGCTAAGCATGCCTGCCTTGAGCCATATAAAGAGTTGGTGCTCGAGACTAATTATAAAGGTGAAATATAACTATTCCAAGCTGAATAGAAAAAATCAAAACAATCTTCCTTTAGTTCTCTGCTGCAACCTTTACACAAAATGGGCTACCACTTTATCAAATGTCACTAAATCTTCAACACACACGCATGCACACACTCAGAGACAATAGACTTAGCTAACAGCAACACCAGGACTAGAATATCAACCACTTCCGTGACCACTGCCCTTCAAAACTCCGAAATTAACTCCAACCTTTTGTTGTTTCTTGGCAAGCCTGGGAATTCAAACTCAGATGACCTGACTTTTGTACCAGAGGAACCGCCTGTCCCATACGTGAATGCTCCACTTGCTAAGGACAAAGTCAACTATATAGTCTTTTTACCAACTTTTTTCAATGATTCTTCGATAATTTTATATTATAAAAGTTTCCAATATTAATTTATTACACTATATAATAATATTCAATTATTTTTAGAAGAAATATTATATTGTTCACTATTGCATTTAGAAAACTAGTCAAGTTGATTGGTCATTAGAACAAAGGAAATATTCATTTTCGGGATGGTGGCGGCATTATATTTCAAAAGGTTAACAAAATAAAGCAAATTAGAGGTGGTTGAGCAGGGGCATGGCAGCTGCAGACAGGCTACTATGCGCACCATTTATCTAATGTAGCATCTCCAAGACATACTACTGCATAAATAGAGATCCCACAAATATGGATCAATTACTCCACTCTCACACAGAAGAAACCAAAACATTAGAGTAATTATTATTACCATCAACGGCGTCATGTGAAGTTGGAGATTGTCCACTGCGGCTTATCCATAACTGAAGTCTCTCTTCTGCAATATCCTCCTCAACACCATGCACTTTTGCTCTTCTCCAGAAATATGTAAGCCAAGCCTACAAAAATAATATCAAACTTCAGACACACACACACTTCAACAGGATCACATTTCAAGTTCAAGAAGACCGATTTTGCACCAAAGTATGAAATGGAAACCCATGTTATCTTTGTCAAGTTCATGTCATATGTGTCTTATCTCATAGCTTAAAGGACATTAGACAAGCTTAACTCAGCTTTTGAGAAAAATAACAAGACATTTTATGTCCATTTGTTCTGAAAAAGGAAAAAAAAAAAAAAAACACATCTTTCCTAATCGTGTAGCCCACTAATAGAAGATCCTATGAATCACTAATTATCAAGATATTCTTATCAAGGCTTAAGAATGGACCAATAAAAGAATTTATTTCAGCTTCAAACAGGTCAAACCCGAATCATCGTCTCAAGAATAGTTGATTACTGATTAACAATATTTAATTCCACTACAATACTATTATCACTCTTAAATCTAAATTTAGCTTCCTTCCATCACATAGCAATTGACCCCTCTATAAGATTTCCATGAGAATATAATTTTACCTTCTATTGCTTTAGTTGTCAATGTTATTCCTAAAGATCCCCGTTACCCTATATAGAAACTATAACACTGATCACATAACATAGAGTTCCAGATAAATAGCAATTATTGAGGATTGGCACCAGCTATATACCAAGGCCAGATTACTTATTTAGGACTAAGATTTTGCAAAAATTTCTTTTAAAAATGATAATCCTCCTTCTGCTCCAAAATTATGAGGCTATTTTGATCTCGCAAGGGGTTTAAGATGAGAGTTGAAAAAATGTATGTTTTGTGTATTTTTACACCATGGCCTTAAAGTAGTCAAAAAGGAAATGGGCGCAATAAATTTGGAACTGAATGAGTATCTTTTAGACAAGCCCTGGACAATATTAGGTTTTTTCCCAATCTTCTATCCCTCTCCCCTCAGGTGAAAAAACTTATTGCTTAACATAGGTATGGACATCTTCAGTTTATTCAAGCATTATTGCAGTGTAACCTAGGCAAAGCATCGATTCATCATATAAGCTATCCTGAATCGGGAGGCCACAAACCTTCCCTCCATAAATACATAAGACAACAAGATGGAAGACGAAGTTCCTCATTACTTAGCTTTTCCTCAGTAACAGATGGGGAAGAAAAAGGATGCCTAACCCCAAGGAACATATTCCAGCTACATGTTCTCGGGATGTCATGCACTTCTGCTCTACAGGCACAAAATTTGCATCCTCCCATATATTATGAACATAATATGTTATGTAAGGAAAAATCATTAGATCGACAGTTTCAAAACTTCAGGTTGGTATGAGTAGATAGCACATTATTGTACTTATGGAAGCATAGCAGACAATGCATCAATGACCAGTCTTAAGAATATAGTAGCACAAAAAATGAGATTGAACAACTAGAAAACAGACCTCCTTAAAAAGAACATCTTCGGACTCCTCTTGACTCAATTCTGCAACCAAATATATACATGTTGAACTTTTTGTAAATAATATTTCAAAACTAGCATCAGAGAAAGCAAGTAGATCTTTAAGCTATAATCTAAAACAAATCTTTCCAGGATTGGTGTAAATGAAATAGAATGAGCATATGCTTAAATGTCAAATTAATTTTGCATCAGTTAAATCTGTTAAGGCAACTGAAAGTAGAAGGGAGTGATTTGATGATATCCTACTTGTCTTGTCACTCCTCATTCAGTAACAAAAAAGCAGACATGAATTTCAATGGGCGAATCACCTAAGCATAATAATGCCATAATCTTGAGTTAACAACAACTAATTATTATTTGTCCAACAATGAAATGAATAGGTGAGTAATAATACCAGAGTCCTTTATCACTTAGAGAGGTGGATAAAAAAGAGCAAGTTTCTTACCGAATGCCTCCGTGTACTTGGGATCACCAGATGATTTAGGATCTACAATATAACAGGACAAAGAGGGTTTTGATGATTATTAAGCTAATTATCATTAAAAAAAGCAAACAGACATATAAATATGAATAAAATAGCTGCTAAAGAAAGATGCAACAACTTCTACACAGATTATATGCAGAGGCCATTATACTATTTGTATATCTACTTAAAAATAATAAAAAGACAGAACTTCTACACAGACAACATGCAAGCCATTATACTATTTATATATCCACTTAAAAGAGACAAAACGACAGCATATAAGAAAGAAGATTTGATCTTACAATATTTTAAAAAGCAGATCCGTGTTAAAGAATCCACCTATTTAAGTACACTGAAATGTATCCTTGGAAAAGTTCCAGCACACTTAATATATCAGGTATAACAAGGCTGAAAATTACTAAATGTTAAGAATGTATATCCAGACATGAAATATGAGAAAGACTAATGTCTTAAAGCAAAAATTACTCGAGACCACCCATTGACTTGTCCAATGTTCTTCAGGTGTCAATCAACTGAGAAATGCAATATAACAGAAGTCTTTCATAAGACTCATGTAGCGAGACTGACATTGCAGACCATACCTGAAAAGGATTGGCGAACTAAGGTTGAACGTCGATTCTGGGCCAGTGTGAGCGCAACAGCATCCTCAACCTTCGAATAAGATAGATGAGTGAGAAATGAAACAAACAGCAGACTGCTATCCTCAACATAAATGGCAATATTCACTGAGCCTACATTGGAATCTACAACTGTTTGAGGATAATATACAGAAAACGGCAAAACTGGACATAAGAAAAGTCAAATTCATATGATTCAAAAGATAGAAAATAGAGAACCTTCAAGGAAGCTAATTCCCTTAATCCCATCTCAACTGAAAGCATACTCTCGATATTTCCTTCCCCAGTTAAATCATTCAAATCACGAGCAATTTTGCTCCGATCTGAATCATCTCCACCTGTTCAATGTCAGAAAGAATGAAAGGCTGTTTAGTTGTGGATGACAAGAACACATGAAAATGTTCAAGAATAATTCGAACATAACCAGTGTTGCCACGAAAGAAATTAGTACCATCCCAAGATTCCTCTCTGGCCTTCTGTCCGGCAGAGATAACAACCTCAAAGGGAAGAGGCGCTAAAGATGACCAGTGCTCATACTTGGAAACTGCTATATCTGCACATATAGCTGTAGGGCAAAGAAAAATTGGAATAAACATCACAGCCCATTTGCATTTATAGATTGAAAATCATTAAAGAAATGAAATAAGAAATAAAAGAACCAACAAGAGAAACAACAAAGTATTTCAGATACCATTGTGACCTATAAAACATATTTAGTTTATATAATCAAATGCTACACAAAATAAATCTTCTCAAATATAACATGAATCTGAAAGAGAAAATTTAACATATCTTTAGTGCCTCAAGCAAGGCAGGACAACAGAAAACAAAACATGCAACACCTAGCTCGTTGCATCAGTTTTTTTTTCCATCAGCGATTCTTTCAAGTAGATTACCATAACGCGCAGCTAAACCCCAATAACGAGCAAGCCAACATCTCTTCAGAACAACTTCTTCCTAAAAAGGAAAAGCCGAAATCAATAATGTAAATTAGGGTTCCAAAAAACTAATGATCAGAGTGTTATTCATAATTTCTATTAAGACTTGAAAGAGTAACCATCTCTTCATGCGTCAAAATCATCCTCTGTGTCATTGTTCGAAGAGCTTTTGCTTCAGATTCAGCTTCATGAAGCTGTTCAAAAGCAGTTGCAGTCTCATCTTTTAGGTTCTGACCAAATATTCATAATGAACTTTATCAGTATGCAAGATGATGTGTATTAGTAGGCGAAAAACAGGGTGCAATTAAGAAACATATGACAACCTCAAGTTCTGCACGAAGAGCTGCAAGTTCTTCATCTCTTCCATCCTTTGTCTGCTTGGCAGCTTTGAAAGCAGCCTGTAGTATAAACATAAATACAGAATAAGATAGGAGTTAATTTTAGCAACCTGCATACATGTGCACCCGCACAAATATACACACGCACATAACAATAAAAAGCATAATATGTGTTAATAATTATACATAAATGTCTTGTGTGGATGTAAACAGAGAGGTTACCTCTCTTTGTCGCAGAGCTGCTTCCTTCCTGCAAATAATTAACCCATCAGACACAATATTATGTAGCTTACAACCCAGTTAAACAATATAAATTTACCGGCTCAATAATTTAGCTTCCAAGGATACACCTTCTCCCAGTGAAGCAACCTGTGCATTTTAATTCAAACAGTTCAGAAGAATAATGAACCAGTAAGGATTCACAACAAAAGGTGGCAGAGTCATCATTTCAATGTCAATAGTTGAACAAAGAAGTTTGTAATTCATTGAGGTAAAGATAATCCACATATCAGGATCGAGTGGCAAGTAAACTTAGAGAAAGAATAAACATAGCATTCACAACTAATGTATATAATCCAAATAATTTGTAGTTAAAGAAACTAGTAATGCAGCTACAGAAGAGACTCATTAATTTTAGAACAAAAACAATCGACTTGTTTCTGACCAATAAATAACCAAAATCATGGAACAAATTCAAACTGAAGGAATAAGGACTGATTTAACTATAACCTGTTTCTCCAGCTCCCGGGCTCTGGCTTCTGCTTCTTCACGTTTTTCCTCTGCACGATGAAGCTGTGGGGAAAATTAGCCATTATGTTCCAGAAAACAGAATTTGTAAGCAGATTTCCTTTCAATGTCTTTCTTTAGTTATTTACGTTTGTTTTTTTCATTTATTTCTCTGCACAGGAGCAAGCAAGAGAACTCACCTTATCTAAGATTTCGTCATTCTCCTCCTGTAGCATATCAAGCTGCAAATTAAATAGATGTTAATCGACCCGAATATACATGGATCTTTTCCATTTTTTAACAATTTATACAACAATTGTAAAGAAAAGAACCAAGACTGAGAAGCTTAAAATGCTTATGGAAAGCGCCAGTCGAGCATTACAGAAGTTAGCTTAGAAATAGTGAAGTAGGTTTGAAAGGCCTACTTCATCACGAAGTGCAGAAGCCTCGTGCTGATTTCCTGAATCTTTCAAGCCACGTCCAACATCTGACACAAACCTGAAATATTTGCCACCAATTAAGGATTCAAAGTGCTGCTGTTATGCTATTTGTTACAAACTAACATGTGGATGTCCCTTGTCATACCAAAAATACTCCAAAGGGTGGCAAATGTGCAAACTAGTTAACCAGCTAAAACTTTATGTTGAGGAAAATCTTAGATAGACAGAGAATAATTGGTCCAAAATATATCACATTTCAATAAAGAAACTGGTTAGTCTTGGCAAAGGAGGAGGTGGTTAGGCTGCGGCTGGCTACATATCTGGCTCTCTTGTGGTAACTGAGTCAGTTGAGGAACCGGACACTGGGGTGGCAGGTGATGGATGAAAAAGAATAAATAAAATAAAGGTATAATTACAAAAACCTCATCTGAGATTTGATCTAGATTTGATCTATACAGGTTGATCCCCTAAAGGTAATTTGGTCCGAAAAAATTGTCAAAACCTTTGAATCAATCAATGTGAGGGAAAAATAAATTTCAATTATTTTTTAATGTCACTATTTTTCATAAAAATTCTAACAGCTGAGACAATTTGTTAGATGTGACAAACATCAGTGTTTCTAATTATCCAAACCTAATGGTTTAGACCAAACCCAAGGGAGGTCAATGTAATTATCTCAAATAAAATAAAGGAAAAAATAAAATAATGAGATACGTGCAAACTTGTATCTAGTGAGTAATCAGGCCATCAAACAATTGCTTAAACACTCAATCCTACTTTATCTATCACTATAAGATATTTATTCTAGGATCCATTAATCCTAGACAATCCTATCACTCCAACAGAACGCTCCCTTAATGAATTTGATACTGTTTTCCACTAGGTCCAAGGTCATGTTTGTCATTTGGCATGACCCAGAAAAAGGGTCATTTTCAAATTTTATACCTCACATCATAGTGTAGCATCAATAAGGAGGTTTTAGAAAGCAGAAACAAAAATTCAAAACCTGCTGGTAGACTAATGTGATTTTACCTAAGCCTAAGATGTATTAAGTCTACTATTTGCATAAGTTGAAAGAGAAAAAGAAGAAATAGTGTTGACACGATTTCTAAAGTTGATGCAATATTTAGTTGGGAAACATATGAAGTGTAAATTGTTGGATTGTCTAGAATTTATGTGTTACATGGGTTCATATACCCAAAAAAATCTAAATAATGATTTTGTTCTGTATTTTTTTTAAAATGTTCCGGCATGAAATATGCTAATCTCTAGTTTAATAAAATTCAAATAAAATAAGTGCTTAAGTAAGCTTTTTATTCTTTCTGTACTTTGTGGAAGATTATCAAAAAAAGAATACGATGGTTGACTAATGATAAACGCTGCATAATTTGTGGAATTACTGAACGTTTAGAGAATACATTAACAAGTGAATGCTTAAAGCTTTCTAACATACAAGTAGCAGCATCAACACCCATCAAGTAGAAGCAGAAACAAACAAGATCAAGAAGTTCAATATATATAATTAGCACCAAAAAGAGTAATTAAATCCAAAACACCATATTATTATTGCAGTATTTGGCCGAAATTCTTTGGGTCACTTCATTAGGTCTGTTTTGGCCCCATTTAAAAACCACACAGACACGCCAAAAGATACACAACAGAATACAAAAGAACTACAGCTGACCACAAACTCCACCTCAAACTTCATAATTCATCAGTTTTCATTGTTTCTCTTTCAAACAAGAACATAAGCACATATAAATGTATGCAATAATATAATGTGATACAGTGCTATTGAAGGGATAAAAAAAATTGAAGACACTAAGTTTATTCTTACATGACATTTTTGGTTCAAATATGCAATAAAAGGGCATCCGGGTATCCAACATACACATTCAATAATCCATCAATCTTGTCGTCCATATGCTATTAATTTCTTTTTTAGTGCAAATGCAGCAATTTACAAAAAGTTTATTTCCGAAAATGTTCAAAAACAAAAGGTTTTCAACTGAACCACAATGCAGTCATTAATAGCATTAGATAATCAATTGATGTTTACTGTACTCAATAATAATTTCAAAAGGGTTTTTAAAATGAAATAAAAACTAAAGAAAAAAGTTAAAATTATATCTTACCTCTTTTCTCTTAATCTGTTAATAGGAGGTTCAATTGGAGGGATGGTAACTGGAGTTCTCAAAGAGGTTCTACTTGGTGGTGCCACTGTAGTTGTTGCCGTACGAACAGACACTGAAGGCCTTCCAGCTGATGTGGAACGAACTGAAGGAGTGATGTCCATAAAGTTCCGACCTAACTACAGACAAAACCATCCAATTTGCAATATAATCCACAAGCAAGAGCAAAATAGTTCTCATTATCAATTATCACCCCCACACTCATTTACACTCCACATACCGACCTAAATGCACAAAATTCTCAAGCGAATGACAGCATTTTGTCCTACAAAAATATTTCCCAGTATTGCAAATTGCTTTTGAGCAATCTAACAATTAGTGTCTCAATCAAAGTTTATTCCTTCAGAAGAGTATGGAAAAGGGCTAACTAATTTACACCCCGGACTGTTGAATAGAACCAAAACTACAACAAAATCAATATCAGTCTCAGATGCCAAAGCTCCACTTGCAAAGAGCTGTTAATTCAAAACATCTTTTTTCATTTGATTAGCTGTATGTTGCCAAGAAGTTGTTAGGAATCAGAATTGAGTTCCATTACAAGCAACAGCAGTTATTGCACCCTCAGCACCATATCCGCACAAAGCAAACAAGGAAAATCCTGGGTAATGAAGAAAGTGCTTATTTTATAAACTCTTAAACATAGTTCTTTCAGCACCTATGACCCATAACAAGGAGAAAAAGAGAAACCATGAAAAAATAGAAAAGGAAAAAATTAAAAGAAAATATTTTAGTTCAATGAACATAAGTAAGATCTAGCTACTGCCTATGCAAAGGGATAGAATGTACAATGCCCACACTTTTTTTGAACTTTATTGGCTCCATCTGAAATATCAAAATTTGTCACATTTGATGACTTCTATTAACATTCAGAGGAAAGGGGTCCTCTCAATATCTTGGTTGCCTTCATTATAATTATATTCAATATCCTAACTGAATCAATTACCAAACTATTATATGTTTCAAACAGGTCACCGATTGTTTAATTGGCAACCCAAATCTAAATCTAATCTTTCATCTTCGAATTTTAACATTTTTTTCAGTCATCACTGGAAAAAGACAGCAAGTCTTATTCTATGAAGCTAGCACCCATTAACAGCGATCTCAATTGGATCCCTACATACTGGTGAAATGTATAGCAGAAATCAAACTATTCTAAACTGTTCCAAATATAATAGAGCGCAATAAAATTGAAGCTAGCCCCAACAAAATGTGCTCACTCACATTCAAACAACAGAAATGATTTCTTAATTAAATTAAGTATGAACAGCGAATTATAACAAATCAACAAAGAGTCAACTAAAATCAAGTCCTAATCAACTCAAACAACTCATTAGTGAGAAAGAGAGATCAAATTTTACCGCAGGCGATGGTGATCTGTTCGGCTTGGAGAATGCAATCCCAGACAAAACACCGCCGCTATTGCTACTGTCACTCCTATTAATATTACTATTACTCGAAACCGACATCGACGGCGGAGGCCCGAACCGGAACCCTAGATCATCGTCCTCGTCGTCTTCATCATCGTTCGGAGTCTTGGACGCCATAACCAGCGCCAGACGCTGCGCCGCCGCTTTAGCGGCCACGTTCTGAGTCCTCTTAATAGTCGATATCCCCGTAGCGGCCGGAGGAAGCCTGGACCGAGGGTGAGCCGGCGAACCGGCCGGTGACGAGGAACCGGTGCTGCTGGATCCACCGCTCCACTGGCGGGCGTAGACCGGACTCTCGGTCCTCTTCCGATTCATGAATGGCGAATTCTTTTTGATACTATAACTGTATATGTAAATATATATATATATATACACACACTTGACAGCTAGATTTTTGGAGTGCTAGATTTTGTGGAGGGAATGGAAATGGAAATTCCGTCGACGGCAGAAAAGGAGAGAAATCGGCAGGAAATTTGATTTCGGAGTCAAATTGATCTACACAAAAAATACAAGAGTGTAATTGAGTATGTACGTTATGATGGCGTAGTACTATTCGTGGCGTGATTGCTTTAGAAACTTCATTGACGACTGACGAAGTAAAACTTAGACAAGGTTGAATATGATTTGGAGAACAAAGTAAGTCGTTGTAGTATAGTGGTGAGTATTCCCGCCTGTCACGCGGGTGACCCGGGTTCGATCCCCGGCAACGGCGAATTTTATTTTTCAGTTTTTATTTCTCCCATTTGTGAGTATAAAATCATTTCTTTTTCGTTTTTGCTTTTCTTATTATTTTTGGAAGGATTACAATCGACACTTTTAACTTAGAATTGAGTTGTGAAAACTGTACAGTACGGTTTTATTTTTAAATTTTTGTATGAAAATAAAAATATGTTTGTAATTAGTTTTATTTGTATAAATTTAGAAATAAAAATATATTTATTTTGTAACGTTTGTAATAAAAGACATGTTTAAAAATAAGTTTGATAGGTATATGAATATATGTGAAATTCTAGTAGGTCTGAAATTAAATTTAAAAATAAAAATTAATTGTGTTTCTAATAAAAATGAATAAAATAAATTTATTTTTTAAGTTTTAAATAGTAAAAAATAAAAAAAAATTCTTATGAAAATAATACCAGATGGGTCAAAAACTCTCGAGTCCTAAAAGCAATCTACAAGTTTGAGGAACCATTTAATAGATTACGTTTTGAAAATTTCATTTTTGGAGTTTTAAATAATAAAAAAATGAAAAGATTTCATACGGAAACGAAAACCAGACGTGTGAAAGCTCTCAAGTCCTAAAAGCAATCTACAAGGGAGGAACCATTTTTTCCCTCTATTTGGAGAAAATTGGGGTGATATTGATCCAATAACTTGAAAAAAAAAAAGACCTATTTATGCCGTGGGCCTTAATTATATACTCTTCAATATTGTACAATAAGGAAAAAATTGTTAATGAAACACATATGTGCCTGCATTTAGTAAATAGAAGAAATCAAACTTATTATATCTCTGAAGTTTGAGTATATCGAATTATCAATTAAACAACTAAAGATTCCAAGTTTATTTTTTAAATAGGGAACTTCAGAACTTATAGACAAATTTAAACAAATGCAATAACATTTTTATTTAATTGTATATATCTAACTGATTATCTCAATAATTGATTTTTGAATACTTTAGTTTTTCAAAGAAGAACACCAACCTTTCACTTGAACACAGCAGAGATGTGGGATTTCCACAGCAAAAAAGCACAGCAGAGACAGACAAGAGAAGCAAATTCCTTAACACAACAAAAATACAAACATCCCAGTCCCATGTTTTTGTCCACTAAATGAATCAGACAATCATCTATATCAAATAAGCCTATTCAAGATTTCCATAAAATTTCTGCTCTAAAGCTCACATTGTACTAGAAATTCCGCCTAGTCTTTCATGTATGTCATTTCAGCCCTCTGAGATCAACCTTTCTTCTCAACAAGTTTATCGATCAAATCAGCTGCTTCTTGGATAGTTGTTATGTTCTCTGAGTTCTCTTCTTCCACACTGATGTCGAACTCTTCCTCCAGCCCCATAACTATTTCCACCTGCGCCAACCATACCACTTTTTAGTACCTTAACTCATCAATCGACAATATGTCCGTTAACACATGACCATTCAAAAAGCACTAGGAGTCTATGCAAAAAAGGTACAGATGGTTGTCTGATTTTAACCATTTCATGCAAATGGACCAGCATAAGTGTGTGTTGTGTGTGCAGGTGGTGCAAGTTCGCTTAAAGCACAGTGCTCAAGAATTAAGTCAAGGGCTTACAGTGTCAAGGAATCAGCACCAAGTTCTGTGAATTTAGTCTGAGGGGTGAGTTCAGTCTCAGGAGATAAGGCCAGTTGCTTCCTCACAATGTCACTCACTTTCTTCACTGTCTCCGGCTTTGCCTGTTAGTTACATCCAGGCAGTTGATCAAGTTTAACCAAATGCAAAGACTGTTTTTCACCTTTCCAAAAGTTTGAAGAAACAAAAAGAAAAGAGAGAGATTTCAAAAAGAGAAACGCAAACACAAGACTACATTAACATACAGCACAAATTTGGAGGCGCGATGTTCTGATAGAAGGGAAACCACCGGTCCTTGCCCAACCCAAAGACACCAAACTTGAACTTTTACCAGTTATCTGCATCACCAAGAAAAATCTTGATTGGTTGCAAATATAAAAGATTACAGGACAAGATTAAAAAATGAAGATACAAAATGAGAAGAATCTCCAAATGATCATATTGGATGTAAATTGTTCTAACTGATCCAATCACAGTTAAAAGTGTCATGTTAATGACCATATGGCTTAGAGAGAACGGCAAGCCTTTGATACTTCAATCTTTAAGGGGCTCAAACCATGGAGTTAGCGTTCCATGAAAAGTACTGTTAAACAAAATTCAACAGGAAGTAGCTATTGGAATAGGAATACAAAAATAATGCATTAGTGTAGGAAGTATGGATATTTGGTCACTGGCATTGTCTTTTTACTGTGACTAGTTGAAAGTACCGTAAAGATAGCGAATGGATGAATATAAGGGCAGTAAATTCCACATCCCATGTAAGGACTAACTAAAGTCCTCCATATATGAACATATTTCATCAGTTTAATTAATAACAAAAAACCAATTATACTGATAATGAATGTTGCAGAACAAAGTGCCTTTTAAACCTGGAAATTGGCACTAAGGACTCCTACATTTCTCATTGCAGGGGGAATATACAAAGCAGGATTGTCCATCAGGCATTTGCTTTTGTTTTTTGTCTTTTCCAGGATTAATATTTCCTAGAGGCAAACTATAAATTAGAATATTGAAAGCCAGCTCACCATTATATATTCTAATGAACGAGAATACAAAGTAGTTTTGACAAGCATACCCAAAACTATCTGTACAAACTGTGAATCAACCAAACAGAGAAACAGAGAAAGGAGCTATCAAGAAATGCTGGCAGAGAAGAAAAAAAAAATGAGGGCAAGGCAAACATGTGTAAAAAATAAAGAGCCACAATGAAAATTATGTTCACCTGGTTATCAGCCCTGACAGACAACTCAAGTGATGTCCCAAATCTAATACAAGTAGCTGAAACAGCAGCCATTGAAACCCAAAAGAAACAATCTTTGACACACAAAGTACAGAGATTTGCTCTATCAAGTTTCAACTCTATCAAGAGTGTCTCTCCACTTAGATAACAAGAAACTATAAGGGGACAATTGCACAAGTTTTCTTGGAAGTATTAGGTCAGCTGGAGAAGGCAAATGCATGCAGTAGGAGAAAGCGAGCCCAAAAAAGTTATAAATCAGGAACCATATGAGTGGTGAATATTCACTCTATCAACTGCAAAGCCTATCCAAGTTTTTTGTTTTTTGTTCATCAACTTGTCTTTGCCCTTTTTTTGGATTGGGGCAGCTTTGCTAGTTGATTATGCTGCAAATTTTAGTATTGTGGTTCAGCTCATAAAGAGGTGGTTATATCTTTATCACAATAGACAAGTTGCACTTTAGATTCTTGAGTATATTTATCAGAAGTCTTAATTTCTTCCTAATAGACAAGTTTAGGTTATTGAGTAATACTGTGAAGTGAGCAAAATAAATCAAAATAATATAATTGTTTACACGGACAAATTAAAAAATATACTCAATTCGACCCATGAAATTATATGAGATATAGACCAAGTTTGACAAGTTCATATAAAATATATTTTTTTTTTTTCTTGAAAATTAGAACTGTATTCTTTCTTATCAAAGCTATATGTTATACTCTGTAGATTTAAGGTCTATGGAATTACAGTAAAAATAGTGGTATATGAGTTGAGTTTTTCTTCCCAAAAAAGAAAAATGGAAAAAAGAGTTATTTTTTTGTTAGTGAATTGAGCAATTCTCCATAAGGGTTGGGCCATTACCAAAACACATCCAACCCTCAAATTAGGCTCAACTAGCTATATTCCTGTCAAGATGATCCATCAAAATGGTGGGCGTAGATTTTTTCTTTTTTGGGTAAACAAAAGGTTTTAGATTTTGGTGGGCCAAACAACAGGCTTTCAGATTGGTTCAACCCAATTAACATTTCCAGTCTCACTTCCAATAAATGGGTGCTTCCTGATATAGGTATCAGTTTGTGGAAGTTTAATTCAAGAAACTTCACAATTTTCCTTCCAATCATTCCCTATGTTCTTTCTTCTTCTGTGGAGATCTCTGAAAAAGGCATTTGCTAAATAAGTTTTTCTTTACAGATAAATCATCATAAATTTATTAGCAAAATATTTCAAATTGAAAATTGATCCCAAAAATCTGTATCATGGTCATGCAATTTCTTGTCAATTAAGTGTTACCTTTCTTTCTTCTAATTTAGAAGATAAAGTAAGTGATTTATCGAAGCAAGAAGACAATTACACTACAAGTTATAGCTTTGTTGGCAATAGTTATTGACTTATTTCATGCTCCATAAGAGTGGAATACAACTCAATCCATGCGCTTGAATACATCTATAGATAACCCCCATCGATTGTTGAAAAAGGTATGCTTTTTATTTCTCTATTGTGCATTCTCTGTAGTTCGTCTTTAAGACCCCGAGGACTCGTTTGTTAATTTTGATGGGATAAAATTTGATATCTTTGAGTATGATGTATTTTTTTAACTAATGTATCATTACCTGATTTGGTTTGAAAGTTTTCAATGTGTGATATTTCATGTGAAATTCATAACATACTATTTGATTGGTTATATTAATAATTTAGATAAAGCAAATAATATATAAAATGCCCTTTCACTTTTTAATTTTTTATAATAATTCATCTATTGTTGATCAATTAGTATAACCAATGAGCTCATGCACATTGAAAATATAGAGTGTAGGGTCTACGTGTATCGTAATATAAAGCTTACAGTTTATCAAAGTAATACTTAGACGCTACATTTAATTGTAAAACCTAAACTCTTCTCGTTGATCTGATACGCTACATTTAAAGTCTAAAGTTTGCTTGAAAACTGTATATATATGCCAGATAATTTGATTTATGTATAAATTAATACAAGTTTTGTTTGGACTTAGGTGTCATGCACTTTGTTTTTCAACCAAATGAGAAATTGGATTTGATTACGTATCTATCACATGTAATCAAAATTATCAAACAAGATCCCAATTCCCTTAATGATTTGATTTGGTTGTATTGTAGGTCAATCCACCTCGATATTGAAAACATCTTAAAGAATGAGTTGAGCATGTCATAGGTCAACCCACCTCGTACTCAGTTTCCACACAACATTGTACATATTTTATTCTTAAATTCAACATAAGTCATGATTAAAATAGTAGTGCATTCAGCTACTAATGTCCTGCAGCATTAGTTTTTCCCAATGATTTATTAATTAATGGTCATTTTGTGACATTTTTACATCAAATTGCATAAATGATAAATGATTTGTATTTTTTCATCTAAATTCCATGTGAATCATGCGACTTCTTTTGTTTTCTTCAATTAATTTTAAACTGTATTAGTATGATGCTATTGCAGTAATGCCCATAATTGGAACTAATCCTACATCCTTATACTAAACTTTAGAACGTCTATTCATCAGTCATACCAAAAATGCTTGTGAATACATAGAACAACCATTTGAGATGTGGAAAGAAATTAATTAAGCTTGGAAAAAAATAGAATTAATTGCTTATTTGATTCCAAATTTATCAGAAGTCCCAGTTTTAGAAAATTGTGATACGAAGCACAAAATTACAACTGAAATATGGGGTTTAAGAGGTGATGAATTCAAAGTAATTTCTGAATCCTATTAGATAAATACGGGATGAGAAATATGTGATATTTAATATGCATGAATGCATTATGATTTTGATTAAAAATTATGAAAAATTGGCCAAAACATAAAAAAATGGATAATATGTGGATTATTATATTTTTGATTAATTTATCCTTAACTAAAAATTCTCATAAATTAGTTAATATTTAAATTGTAATATATAATTTAAAATGTTAGATTTTATGATAAAAATATATTCTAAATATATTCAATGAGAGGACGTGACTATTTTATTTAATTAATTATCCAACAAAAATTATCAATTGTGTCGAACTTGAATTTTATTATGAGTCACTATTATCAAAAATAAATATTTAATTAAATTGAATATTTTAATACATGCTCTTAGATAATATATTTTAATATATTCAATCTATTCAACACAATTTGGACTGTTATATATGTCATTGGACTGTTATATATGTCATTACATATACACGAATCATCACCTGGGACTAATATTTCTTGTCTGATTTTCTCCTGCTTTTTTTTTTTTTTTTTTGCCTTGTGACTATCATAACTAATTCATTAGCTTGCCATTGCCACGAAGAAATGGCAAAAGGTGTTATTAATATGGATGACTGTGGCTTCAGTCATAGCTCAATTGACGGAACAATTGACTTAAACTTGCTTCTAGTGACAGTATGGGGGTTCGAATTCTGGTGGGAACATGCGGATGCATTTCAGTATGGAGCAGTCACTATGCGGGCGGTGAGACCCTACAACTGAGGTGTCTCGAGCAATCATTATGGATTGAGCTTCTTATGCGCATAAATGTACAGTTTTTGTTGGGAACCTGCGTGTTGATTGAAATATATCCCGCGATTTACTCCTCTTAGGTGATATGATAAATAAAATCATACATATAAATTATTTATTAATAAGTTATCTTATTTCGTCCATATATATGTACACACAAATACGTATATATACATGGGATATGAGGTTAGAGGTGTAAATGAATCGAGTCGAATCGAAAATATAATTGTTTAGATTTTTTAAATTTTATCGAATTTAAAAAATTATATTTTAAATTTAGTTTGATTGTTAGTTGAATCGAACTTGAAGGAGCTTTAATTGAGTGAAACATAAATCAACTCGAGTACTTTAATTTTTTTATACATATTTTTTTATTTTTTTAATATTGAAGTCGAGTTCGAATCAAATTTCAAATCTTATCGAACAAAAAAATGTGTTCAAGTTTGATTTATTAAATTAACAAATTAATTTTAAATAAATTTTTAATGATGAATTTTGAATTAACCATCAAATAATTTAATTTATTTTTTAATGGTAAATGAGGTAACTATATGAGCCGGCTTTAGGAGCGTTATAAAAATAAAGTCAAGTGGGGGCAAGTTTCATGGCAAAAGCCAAAAAGCTAGTTATCTTATTTTGTGTAAAGAGATCATTTTTTTTTATTAGATTCTCTAGTTTTATATTCTTCCAAGGAATTTTAGGATTAAAACTTGTTCTTAGTAGTAGTTGTTTCTGCCAAAATATGTCCCTTTTCTTTTGAACTTTTGTGTCAAATTGTATGACTTGTCTATTTAGACAATTTTTCCATTTTTTGAATAGTATCATCTTGTTTAATTTGTCTAATTCCATTTTCTTATTATTCCAAACCTTTTCTTTAAGTCTATAATTTTAAAACATTACATGATGAATATATACATATATATTTTTGAATTGTTGTGAATTCAATGACAATTCTGTTATATTCTCATTGCTTTATAATTTTAACTAATTTATATTTTAGGGTAGCCTTAGATTTGTTATTTTTTATCCTGGACTTATAAAAACCTAGATTGTATATGATTTGGTTTCAGTATTTTCATAATCAAATCGATGACCAAATCGATCTTGCTGTTAATGGTTCAATTGGTTGGACAATACATTTTAAATTTAAAAATAAATTAATAACTATCTAAAAAAATCTATCAAAACATTGTAGGTCAAACCACAAAAATTGTTTCAATTTTATTTTCAAAATTTTCCGAACAGATTAAATAACAATAATATGATTTTCCAACTTTGCTGTAATAAATATATATGTGTTACTATTTTCTTAAACAAATTAAAATTATGATAACCATAAGTGAATATATTCCATTTAAGAATTAATAAAGTGCAAATAGGATGGTGAAATTGACATGTGAGAAATATGAGAGATTCTCGGAATAAAAAAGGAACTTATTCGGTTATAAATCTTAGTCATGAGATTTTACTGGATTGACTCAATTTCCACTCACCCCACATTAATATTCTCTCTCGAATATATCGAATCTTATTCCTGATTCTTCACTATGTGGATATTCAGTATCAATTTAATAAATAAAACAAAAAAGGCAAAAATTTCCATTAATTTGACTGATCTTACATTGATGTACAATTTTTAAAAAATAACCAATCATAGAGTAAATATTATTGTACTTGCCATATAATTATTTGAGTCCGCAAATCACAAGAACTTTCCATTGAAGAAACCTAATTTTACAACTTTGTCCTGTGAAGAAAAAGGAATTTAATAGTAAATGGTAAAAAAAAATAAAAATAGCGAGCTCTATAATCAATATCATTGTGCGCATAATACCCACATTTTCTTTTTCTGATATAGAAGTATAAGGGTAATTTACATTTATGTGATAATTCATTTATTTAAATAAAAAATCCCAAATGATTATTGTCATCATAATTTGAGAAAAGCAATGGTAAAACAGTAATTTCACTAAACCTTGACAACTCCATCCCACCATATGGTTTGACTAACAGTCACCCTTACATATTGTAACTGCAAATTTTTATTCTTTACAATATTCTTTTGCTCTTTATTCAGTATCACATTACTGATACTAATTAAAATATGCATAAAAAAACTTATATGTGTTTTTTAAATGTAATTTACATATATATATAAAAAATAATTTCATAATTTTCCACGCCATAATGGCTATAAAGGGGCCTTCACGTCTCTCCATAATAACTGGTGAGCTTCCCCTTGAGCACAGAGTGACAAAAATACACAAAGGGTTCAAAGTCACTGTTTCTTGGAGTCTTCTTTGTGTTCTTGTGAAGAAGGAAAAATGTCTTTGCTCAATGATCTCATCAACTTTAACCTCTCTGAAGTTACTGAGAAATCCATTGCTGAGTACATATGGTCAGTTCTTTCAAGATTTTTCTTTTTTCTTTTTAAATTTCTATTTATTTATATTCCTCTTTATTGGTCCTTTGATATTAGTGGGTGTGAAAGGTTGTGTTATATAATTAAGAATGATTTAATGTTTTTTTTTATATTTTTTTTATACTTGTTGATGACTTGTAGTGTGTAGTAAGCTTGTACCATGTAAATTTCCTTAAAGTTTGGAACTTTTTTGGATTTTTGTTTATTTTATATGTTTGTTTTGTTATTTGCTTTAATTGGTGTCTGTGGAATTCACCCGGAATAACGATACAAAATGTTTTATCCTTGCACCATGTAATTGCAATGGAACCTTAATTCTGTGCTTCTGTTGATTCTCTCTAGATGTTTTGTTTCTGGGGCTGTCTTCTGTTCACTGGGATATTGATTTTTTTTCTTTTTCTGATGGGCATGTTTTGATCATTCATCAGGATTGGTGGATCTGGGATGGACCTTCGAAGCAAGGCCAGGGTAATACTTCCCCCCCCCCCCCCAACACACACACACACATGCACACACAAGAAGAAAACAATTTCTTGGTTATAGTTTTCAAGTTCTCCATGAAGTTTGGTTGTTGATTTTTTATGTTATGAATCAGACTCTGTCTGATCCAGTTACTGATCCTTCCAAGCTTCCAAAGTGGAATTATGATGGTTCTAGCACAGGTCAAGCCCTGGTGAAGACAGTGAAGTTATTCTCTAGTAATTTTCCTTGGCCTTTCTATTTATGTTAAAATTCTCGGTTTTCAAATCTTCTTTGTTTTACACCTTTAGAATATAAATATGGATTGACATTTTTGTTTTCATGTTGTGTCCTATGCAGCCCACAGGCAGTTTTTCCTGATCCATTCAGGAGAGGAAACCACATACTTGTAAGTGCTTTCTATCTACATCTTGCGTCATAACGGACTACTCTATCATGTTGCTGCACAAAAACTGCCAATTGTGTGTTTTTGTTTTCCATAGGTCATGTGTGATGCTTATACACCGGCTGGAGAACCTATTCCGACAAACAAGAGGTATAATGCAGCCAAAATCTTTAGCCATCCTGAGGTTGTTGCTGAGGAACCCTGGTATGATCTGATTCCTTTATTTATTTTTTATAGCTTGTTGAGATTCAGTAAAAATTGAAACTTGAAATCTCATGACATAATCAAAATACAGGTATGGCATAGAGCAAGAGTACACTTTGTTGCAGAAAGATGTGAAATGGCCACTGGGCTGGCCTGTGGGAGGATTCCCAGGACCCCAGGTAATGGAATGTTAATGCACATTTCATCATTTCATAGTTTTTTCTAGTTATTTAGGGGTTCGAACAGGCTCCTCGCATCTGATACTTTTTAGAATGAAAATAATTGTTTTGCCATAATATTTAGCCTAATCCGCAGATGAACTTGTATAATAGAATAAACTTCATTCTTCTTTATTTTAGGGACCATACTACTGTGGGATTGGGGTTGACAAGGCGTTCGGCCGTGATATTGTTGATGCACACTATAAAGCATGTCTGTATGCTGGCATCAACATTAGTGGCATCAATGGAGAAGTTATGCCTGGTCAGGTAATAACATTATATAAAAGCAATACCCAGTTTTTCCCAGCAACAGAGTTATATCCTGATATAACACCAAATTCGTGTGTGTCAATTGTTGTATCTTAACTATATTGAACTTCTTCTGCTTCAATTGCACAGTGGGAATTCCAAGTTGGGCCTTCTGTGGGAATCTCTGCTGGTGATCAGGTGTGGGTGGCTCGTTACATTCTTGAGGTACTGGCAATTTATCCAAACATTTGTGTTACGTTTTGTTAAATTCTAAATGCACTTTTTTTTCACGTTTTCTTTGTATATTGACAGAGGATTACTGAGATCGCTGGGGTTGCCCTCTCTTTTGATCCAAAGCCCATCCAGGTCAGACCTCTTAATTTTGTTGCATCTTTCCACCTACCCCATTGGTGGCATCACTGTGAAATTTATGTTTGTTTTTGTAGTGTCAATAGCAGAAAGCTAGATAGAGGACCACTCACTCTTTCTTCCACTTTGTTTTATTCATGTAATAATATTTTTTCCGTGTCAGGGTGATTGGAATGGAGCTGGTGCGCATACAAATTACAGGTTCGCTTCTGCAATCCTTTTTTGTTTACGCTTTAAGTTTACTGTTCACTTATAATTGCCATTGAAATTGTTCAGTACCAAGTCCATGAGAGAGGATGGAGGTTATGAAATCATTAAGAAGGCCATTGACAAGCTTGGTTTGAGGCACAAGGAACACATTGCTGCTTATGGTGAAGGCAATGAACGCCGTCTTACTGGGAGGCATGAAACAGCTGACATAAACACCTTCTTATGGTGGGTAATCACTTCAGTTCCGATACCTTTTCAAACACAACACTTTGGATTAGTAAATATTACTTGCTGCAGAATCTTATAGAAAGAAGCATTTGAATGGTTTTGCTGGCAATATATGATCTTTTCGGTTATTGTAACTAATCTTTTTATGACTGGAAATTTTTTCTGAACTGAGAAATTACAATGTTAACTGTTTTCCTTTTATTGAAATCATCGAACAATAATGTTTTCTTGTCATCTATTGCGATTTCTTGTCCTCTGAATTCTCGTCTCTTTATAGGGTGTTGCAAACCGAGGAGCATCCATAAGGGTAGGAAGGGACACTGAGAAGGCTGGCAAAGGTTATTTCGAGGATAGGAGGCCTGCCTCAAACATGGATCCCTATGTCGTTACTTCCATGATTGCGGAGACAACAATCCTGTGGAAACCATGAGAGGATCCAGCAAAAGCTTTGTTCAGCTTCTTGTTATTCTTGTCATTTGAAGGGTGTTTAGAAAAAAATTGTACCCTTCACATTTCTTTATGAATACCTTGTCTTGTTTGATGGTTTTCTAAATGGAATTTGATTATATTTTTGTCATGGCTTTGTTCATTTTATGTTTGTACATGAACAACAATAACTTACCTGTGAATGTCCATTCAAGAATTTCACCTTTATCTATATAAATTCTTGTCAAGACTTGAGCTTTACAAATTATATCTACTGAAAATTCAAATATTCTTATTCGAGTTGATTGGTTTTGACAAGTAATGATACCATTTACCATTCATATCCCAACCATATGTACGATTCCTCATTTTATTCTTTAGGTTAAGGATGATATTCCTTACTATGTACATATCAGCTTTTCAAGGTCTTTTTTGTCTCTGTTTTTCTATAATTTTTATGCTTTTGGTTCTCCTCAATGTCTACAAAATATGATGCTCAAACTCAAACCAAACATTTCATTTATTTTAAGTCAATTTGAAGGCTCCATGGAGACACAATTTTTAGAACAATTGATTGCAAGAATAAATTCTAGTATAATTCAATTTCGATAGAATAGATTCTACAGACATACGGTTGCCTGAAAGTAACATTTTGCAGCTCCGAATTTTTTTTGTTCTAAATTGATGTTTCATATTGTATTATACATTATGTATCATTCAAAATGTATTTGATATTAATGATATACACGTGGTGTGATCGTGTGACAAAAAATATAAAATATAATACGAAATTAAAATAATTTGAGGTAAACTTTTTGTTGTTTTTATACCCAGACAATCGAAGAATGACTGTACTTGAGGCTACAAAATTCAAAATCACCGTAGTTATCCAACCGTGGAGCCAAATGGGTTTAAACTGCCCATCCAATCAACCTGATATTTCAAGGTGTTGAGATTTGAATTAAAACTGACCAGAGAAAGGAGAAAACAAAAATATAACATAATTTGGCTATTTGACCTATATCTATAAATCAAATATCAAAAGTGTTTAAAAGCTTATATTGTTCTCTTTGACTATTGTATTACAATGATCATCTATTTCAATAGATGAATTACAATGAGAAAAATAACAAATTGAGAAAATGTCACGTCTTGGGCCTATTGGGTGGAGGTGAGAGTCAGGCACAATAAATTACGCTAACAACTAGTTTATATTCATTGTCACTTTTTACTGATGGTTAATTCAAGTTGTTAGAAAAGTTTATTATACTTACTTATAAACCATTTTAAATATCCCACACAACCGATGTGAAATACCACATGAAATAACTTCAATTTCAAATTATATGAAATTAAAAATATCATAATAATTAATTATTTTAACTGTTGTAATCTTACAATTATTTCAAGATGTCAATTTTAATTCTTAACAAGGTTCCTAAGTAACAGTAATATTTTTAACTTGGTGTCTTGGCCAAAAATGTCCTTTCCATATCTTGCTTCATTCTCTTCTTTCCCTTTGGGAAATATATAGGGAGATCAATCATAGCAGAAGATTTTTTTATTTTTATTTTTTTTCACCAGAAAACATATTAGTATTCTTTGTCTAAGTTACTGCTTGTGTAAAATGCACATATATGTCACAGGCCATTCCACTCAAACTTAATTTCATTTTCACCCAAAAGCCATACAATTATGTTAGTGCACCAATAAGTGTTTACAAGCCAAATGAAAGCACCAAAAGTACTAAAATGTAGTAATAAAGTGTGACGTGTAATGATTCAAAATCTCCAAGCTTTTTACGATCAAGTAATTTTTGAATAGGTTTTTGTTTACGTCACATAAGTCATTAGAACGTCGGAATTATCTCGACAAAAATCCTCCCATACTCAATTCAAAATCAGAGCAAAAATGAATAAAAACAATGAACAAAATACTATAAAATACCTTAAAATAAAAATACCTAGGATATTTATAATTATTTGTATGAGGATGTGTTTCGGTGTAGAATAGTGCACGATCGTAGGCCCGTGCGCCTAGACCATTTTTTGTTGAGTCTCTTGAATTCAACGTTTGGACCTTTGCTAGAATTAGTCTATAAAATTGTAAGTTAGAGAGTGAAATGAAATAAGTTGACTATATTGGTAGCCAAGGAGCTCATTTGGTTTCATTTCCAAACTTATTTTCATGTTTAAGTATTTTCAAGATTAAAATATTTTTACTAGATTTTCATATAAAAAAAATATTTGTATTTAGTATGTTTCTATATATAGGTTATATAGGTTTGAAAAAAAATATTTATTTTATTGTATATTTTAACATGAAAAGACGTGAAATATTAATAGGTTTGTAAATAAATTTGATAGGTATATCAAAATATGTAAAATATTAGTAGGTTTGAAAATAAATTTTAAAAATAAATAAAATTGTATTTTCTAATGGTAATGAGTAAAACAAACACATTTTTTTTTAAATTTTGAATAATAAAAAATGGAAAAAAAAATTGTGATGAAATCAAAGGAGCTCCTAGGTTCCCAATTGATTGCTGAGTGCAAAAGTGACAAGGAACAACATATATGTAATGCGTCCATCTTGCTTTAGAGGTTCCCATCTTATGACAACTTCAACCTCATCAATATTACTCTATTTAAAAGCAGACACGAAGTAAAGGGTTGGATCTTAGGACACGCAAAGCGGGGAACGAACTAGTATTAAAATCTCAAAATACTTAAAAATAAGATTGATTTAAAGTATGTATTAAAAATAAAATAAATATTTAAATAATTACTGTATTATTTTTTAAATAAGTAATTGTGGCATCTCAAATTATATTTCATCATTATTTGACATAAAACATAAATTAAAATAATTTTATTTTTTCATATTTGGCCTTGAAAATGATTCTAAGATGATTATTTTTTGAATGAGCCTTAATTCTTATTTTTTAATTTTGTTTGATGAAAGGGAAAAAATAAAATTATCAAAAAAAGAAATGTCAAATTCATTATGTAACTTAAAATTTATGAGCTAGATTGTCCATCTTTTTTCTTTCTTTTTAATTGACGAACTTTATATTTATCACCAATAAATTCATTTATTACGTTTCATGTTTCATCACTTTCTAAACATTTCTTCTCACTACCAATACTAGAGTTTTTTTATAAGATGGCAACAATGAGTAAGGAATTTTTATTATTTTCTTAAAGTGCAAGATTTAAAAATTTTAAAATGAAGCTCCCACTCTTAAGTCGCTAGAGCGAGCTCGGAGCACTTGAGCGCTACCCTAAGCGGAGAATTAGATATCTAGGTTGGACCTAGGAATCATCCCCTCAAGTGAATAGAATTTCAAAATTTTACTTCTGCATCCAAAAAATTATAGGAATAATGTGATCCATTAGAGAATTTTAAATTAGAATTGCAAAAGTATAAGTACTATATAGTTTTACATTTTTTATCTTAAAATTAGTGATTGACATAAGTAACATCATCACTTTAATTGAGAATATATTTTTATAAAAGAAAATCCATTTCGATAAATAAAATCTTATTTTAAAAACGTTCAAAAAAATAAAAAATAAAAATCGGAGCAATAAACTTGAGATAGAAATGAAATTCAAAATTTGAAGGAACAACTTGGTTTTTTTTTTGTTTGTTTTTTTTGCAAAACTACAAATGCATCATCACAACCTTGAAGCTGAGGGGGATTTGTAAATGTACCATTGGGAAACAAAAAGATTAGGTTTGGTCCCGAGAGAGAAGTTGAATGAAAAAGTATACAACACTTTTTCTTTGGTGGAAAAGATAAGGATGGTTTCATTCATGCAGATGCAGTCCATGGCTTTAAGGTTAAAAGTAATACTACATTTCTATCATGCATCCTACATAGACTGCATCAACTTTGAATTGTCTTTCAGCCTTTTAGGACCAATTTTTTAGTTAAAGAGAACCAAACACTTGATGAGTAAAGAAAGGGTGGAGTGGGGGTCGGGGTGGTGGGAGAGGTTGGGGGGGGGGGGGGGGGGCGGTTAGGAAAGAGTGAAAGGAATTGGAATCTTGCAAGATTTTTATCTTTAGTTGTCTTAGTTTTTTCTAAAATCTTTTATTATGGAAATGTTTGAGAAGCCAAATAGTTGTAGAATGAGAAGGGATGAACGAAGAAGGAAGGGTAAGTCCCACAATTAAAAGCTCAAAGAAAAAACTAATTTGGACAATAAAAAAAAATATTGGTAACTGGTAGGTGATAAAATGGTAAGACTTCGTTGGGAGGTAAGGTCGGTCGTAAGAGAAAAGCAGAAATAAAATAAAAAAATTTTGATAGAATACAAACCTGTAGATAAAATGATCTATCTATGCATATGGTAATATATATACACACACAAATTAGATGAGATGTACGGATGTGCACAATGCTTAGATAATTTTAACTTTGCAAATGTCTACACAATTTTGATTTTACTCCACAAGTAACTCTCATGGCATACTAACTTGTTTTAATTTAAATTTGTTAAGACTTACTTATTACTAGCAAAAATTATAAACTACTTAAATAATGTAGAAACTGGAATTTAACAATGATTATACAATAATTTTTTTCTAAAAAAATTTAAAGTTATATATATATATATATAAACTTCATTAAAAATACATACACTATAATAACACAACGAAATCAAACATTTACACATACACAATACACGAACATACCGTATGTGTACAAAAAAATCTACACATAAAACTATTCATTTTAGTGCAGCGGCATCTGATCACACATTTTATTCAAATCTCTCCCTCCTCTCTTCTAGATTTAAACTTTAATATATATACACACACACACACAACTAAAGATGAAAAAACAATAAATAAATAAATTGTTGAACGACTAACACAAAACGATTTAAAAAGTGGTAATGTCAATGAATTTACAAGGTTTTGTAGGGCCCACATCTCCCAATATACAACAAAGTTCCATACCACCATACATAACGCAAAAACTCTATTGCAATACTATGGGAGATGTGGGATCCACAAGTTCCAAGAATTGTCTTATGTAGTAGATGTTACAAGTCATTCTAACAAGTAGCCCACCAAATATACAATTAAAAAGGAAAAAGATAAAAAAAAAAAAGAAGTAATTTTGTTTATTTGGACAGCTTGTGCAGCCATTTTATGACAAACGTAAAAATGCAAAGGGAAACAACCAAAAAATATAGTAGAGGATTGTAAATATGCAGATGAATGTATATATATATGTGTGTGTGTGTGTGTGCACAGGCATACAAACATATATCAAACAACAATTGTCTTCATACTAAAACTAGCTTGAACTATGTTTCTATATATCAAACAGTTGCTAAGACTTTGCTGTTTCCATCTGAAACACACAAAAACTTCACCTGTTTGGCTGCTTCATCATAAGCGATTGATACCAGAAAATTCATACAGTAAAAGTGTGCTACTAGCGTGTCGCGCCTCGGATCTGCAAATGAAATACCGACACAGCTAACAAATTGCTGGTATTCGTCCTCATTAATTAAAATAGATTATTAGAAGAGTCCTTATATCCCAACCAAGCCAAACTTCCTTCCACAATCTAATCCATGTGGGACATCATATCGCGAATTAAGAATCCCAGAAACAGCATCATGCCAGTGTATTGCAACGAATTTAGCTTTCCAATATGCTAGATAATTGTTCTGTTATGGGAGGTGACAATGTAAATTCCTACTAGGACTATGGTTATAAAGCACCCGGAAAAGGGCTAAAAGGCCAAAAAGAAGGTACAACACTGAGAAACCAATATGTTGACACAATGAGAGAGTGAAGAAATTTCAAAAAAGTGGTTGTTATACATATATTTATAGCCGCTCCCTTCCACAGATTATGGGTAGAGCTGTTTGATACAGAGTAAAATGGTAAGCACCAAATCTGATTGGTATCTTTATTTACAGCATTACAATACAAAATATATATATATACTTTATCCACTTGCACCTACAACAAGTATCAAGTTAAATTATTATGAATGATTGATTGAAGACACAGGTATTATTAGCATCAATCGAATGATAAACCTGCCATACCAGTCGTATAAAATTCACTGTTTAGATGTCGCGATAGAAGAAGTGCTCCTGCCAGTTTCAAATGACCGCACTGGGCTTCTATAAAGACTCCACAGTCATCAATAGATGTTATTTTGCCGAGTGTTCTGCAACAGTCCCGCATCAGGTCAATTCAGAACTTTTTGGATCTTTGATTTCACTACAAATCTTCTAGTGTACAGGCGGATGGAGCAACCTTTTCAATGCAAGCATGTTCAACCTGTAAAGTGGGTTAGTGAGTCATGTGTGATAACATAGTAATTACAACAATAATAGTCTGAACGAACATCAAAAGATACATCCCTATCTGATGAAGCAAAAACAAACCGAGCAAAAATAAGAAACAGAAGACGAGATGAAACCTGAACTGCCTAGTCAGACCTTGTTAGTGAAAACAATACAATGTGGATAATGGATGGAATTTTTCTTCTCTTTTCCTAAACTGATACCTAGCCTAATGGATAATGGATAATGGATGGAATTTGATACCTAGCACCCAAAACTGATATACCATGCCTAATTGAACTAAAAAAGAACCCCCAGGGAATCTGATCAGAGACCACTGGCCAGTGTAAAATTTGATATATTCTATGAAATCAGATTAATACATTATCCCCACCATAGTGTCCTTTACCTTGCACATCTATAATTATCATTGTAACTTTCGACTGCAAAAGTTTGCGTTAATTATAGTTTCCATTCAAAAATATATACACATCCATATATTGCATGAGTCTTTACTAGTAAATTATTCAGGAGATGTACCTTGTACTATAATATATTAGTGCGTTCATACTACAAACTTCATGTTGTTGGCCGAGTCATTGTAGATGAACCCCGCCCCACTGGAATAACACTGTGGAGGCCCTCAAACAATTCTTCCTCTACTGTGGAAGCTGCAGCACACATAAGTGAATTACATAACTTGGTTAGAAAGTGTTGACCTCTAGCTAAAGAATTTTCTCAGCTTCAATCAGTGTAGCTCATAACTACCTAACAAGAGAGATAGAAGGTTGCAACTCATATTACAATATTATGCCTCACCTGTGACTTCTTCTCCAGCCTGAGACCCAGCAATTCCAATGCACGAGTATAATGAATTGTCATCTATCTTCAACTGCTCATATGCCATATATACATCTTCAATTGTAGCAGCTTCATATAGTGAAGTGAGGTCTTTGATGCAAGAAATATCCTGCAATGAGTCGAAAAACGTGTAATTATTCAATCTTGAATATGCAAAAATGGAAGTTCTAAAGAAGCTGGGCACATTACAAAATACAAATCGAAGAAGTTGCAGTCATGTACATAAAGATCATGCATTTGCTTTCCTAACTTCAGTGCCAATAGGAACTAAAATTTCAAATTTTACCTTCCTTGGGACAGATGTTGCTTGCAGGTGAGACATTAATCCTAGCCAATAAGCATTTGACTTGATTTCTGCTTCATGACGCATCAGCAGTGTTCGTCTTGCCTGTAAATGCCCATAAATAATTAACATAATGAAGTCTGTGAAAGAAGAAAAACTAACAATAGACAACATCAGAAACATATCCACTTGGATTGCTGGTACCCCCCTCCCCCCTGAAAAAAGAAAAAAAAACAAAGAGAAAAAAAGGTACACTCCATGGAGCCCTGAAGGGGGTTTTGTCACCCACTCTATGCTTTGTGTTCTTTGGATTTCCTCACACCCCCAGGTTTTCTTTTTCTTTTTCTTCTTTTGAAGTTGGTTTTCTGTAAGGCTAGGCAAGGTAGGGGGCCAAGGAGGTTGGCTGGTTTGCATGGGACTGGAAGAATAAAGCAGTTTACCCAGTGTTGAGAGACATAATTTGTGTTCTGAAGTGCCTGAAGCAGCTTGTCGTATGTAAACCTTTTTACAGAATACCCATCCCAATTAAAAAGCACACAAGCATAAACACAAACAAAGACCACATAAATAGGCACAGTCTACAAGTTAGAGTGAAGCCAACTATATATAGAGCATAATTCATCAATGGAGTATAAAATTTTGTGTTAGCTTCACTAAGCATCAAACTAATTTTACTTGTATAATGGTTCGCAGAAAGAGTCAACTAAGTGCTAATTATTGGAATAACTGATGGATTTGGGAGCCTCAGTCATATTTCGGATGCAGATTGTCAAAATTTAGGAAGCCTTGCAGATAAAAATAATCTCATGTTGTCAAAAATTGCTAAAAGTTGTACTTTTTAAATCTCAGGTTTACTCACAGTAGCAATAGAAAACAAACAGCAGCTTATATTTAACAAATGATCATTTTGAGTCCGGTTTCTCATTTCCAAAGAGTAGTAATTATGCAGATGTCATGAAATCAAACAACTCACACTGCACTTATCCTATCTCAACTAATTAAAAATTAGAAAATAACACTTCGGACACAATCATGCTGTGAAACAACTTACCCTATCCAACTCCCTTGGGGCAATCCTGTTGCTGTGCAGACCTCTGAGAACATTCTTGCAAGCATCAACAGCTTTATGTACCTGTGCATGTATTAGTTAGACTGAAATTGAGTAAAAAACTGTAGCAGACAGGCAAACTCATCATAGGTGACTTCAGAAGAAAAACACACCTTTCCTGGTGTTGATGTCACTGAGATCACATACCACCCAAGCTTCAACCGGTCAAACAGGTTTAATTCAAATGACACATCATAAGTCAATCCAAGAGAATCCCTGACTGTTGTAAATAGCCTATCCAAAGACGAGAGAAAGATTTACCAAAAGCAACAATACTTCACATTCAACCAAGTACTTTATCTCATCAACACAATAATTGAACCATGACTCTTTAAGTTATTTCTTTTATTATAGAAGGCAAACATACCAAAATTTCTTTTGGGTTTGGTATTTGCAGTAACTAATTTGATACATATCCATGTACAGTATTATTACCGTGCACTTTGCCAATCACTTGCCTTTCAAATGAAAAGAGAGGTTCAATGAATAGCTCAAAAAGATATGAATCATTCAATAACTACATCAAATCCGACTTTTTGACAGCAATGCTACACCTTAAAGTGGTGTGCCATGCCATCTCAACTGGTGATCCAATCAGACTCAAGGTACAACAAGGGCGTGCAATTGTATACTTTGTCTATGCATGTAAGATTGCATTTAATTATGGTGCAGTGTTTATATTATAAGATCATTAAGAAAAAACACAAAAGCACAGATAAGAGAGCAGCAAGAGAACTAAAAGTGATCGACATCAATATATGAAAAGGGGCACAATTTAAACAAAACCTATAATCATTATATGCAAATTCTCAAAGCAGGCAGTAATGAACTGAAGCAAGAGCATTTAAGATATAAGTGGAAAATAAAACAAACAAAATCTAAATCTTTCAACCCACAATCTGCAAGAGCAAAATGAATTGTTAACCACCCTTTAAAAACCCCTTTTCTGCTATGCTCAATGGGGCTCCTAACTTCAACAAAATAGTTTTTCCTATGACTATCAGTGATACAAACCATAGCCATGGCTCCTACTTAACTTATAGATTGTTGACTTAGATAAAAGAATTAAAGAAAAAGGAGCACGAAGCCTTCAGTTTTCCATAAAGTTATCTGATCAAAATGCAAACTCGAGCATGGATCCTCTTTTTTCCTTCCTAAGCTCGTCTCAGCACATCAAAATATATAGTGCCAAACAAAGTAGAAATGCAACATCGTAAAAAAAAAAAAAAAAGTACAGTTCCTATACATGGAGAAGGCATGAGTGAACAAAAGACTGCAGCATATGGCCGGTATCCACTTGAAGTTAACATATGTATACTACAGCTGTAAGAAGTTTCAGAGCATTGTATAGCAGTTGAAAAGAAAAGCATCAAATGATTGATTCACGAAAAAGATAGCAGCAATGTTGGATATATGCATTATTGTGAAAAAGTATAAACATAATAGTTATGAACTGCAGTCTAAGTTCATTGTCCATAAGAGTTACAGAAGCCCATTGCAAGTAGAATTACCTGGAATTTATGATCTCTGCCAACAGGACCATTGTGATGGCAAAAAATAGTGGGTGAGCATGCAATCTCCCTTGCAGGTCCTGTTTAGCATTCTCCGACTCTCCAACTTGTTCTTCAAATTTTGGATGTCCATTTGGGGAAAAAAAATTCATCAATACAGTTCATGGCATATACTGTAGTATGAATCATTATTTCACATTCCCATGGTAAATTAAATTGTTTCCATACTAAGCAACTTAGAAACAAATTTTTTTATGCACATTTCATTGCTCTGCAAGTGTAAATTCCACTAGATATTTCTAGACATGCAGCTTAAGAGGCTATTTCCAGAAGTCACCTCACTTGTATTGAATAAGGACAAAATGCGGTTTATAAGTGCAAGTTGCTTTCACTTCGTTTTTGAGAAATAATAACTCCAGAATAAGGCTTTCTTGGTGCAACTCAGATACATTTCACAACCAAACATCAACCTGTTTTCCAGCACAGCAACCCGGCAAGCTAACAAGGATTTAATCTCATCCTCTTGTGCAAAACCTATTACAACATAGCCTGTTTGTTTCTGGCAATAGATATGGTTATTTATGTTACATAGCAAAATCCAGCACTAAACCAGCTCATAACGTACAACAGAGCAAGGATTCTCTTTACGGAGCAGATGGATCAGTTGTAGAGAACATACTTGTCCGCTATTTTGACTTTTAAGTTCTCTGCTTTAAATTATTTAGAATAAAAGTTATGGAAGAACATTTGCATGCCTGATATTTGAAGCCCTAAATCTTAACAATGTAAAACCACCAACAGATCATTTTTTTCAAGACACACTGTTCATGCATGTGGATCCACAGGATCCAAATGTTGGAAAAATACAACAGTTCTAGAGACTTGTGCCACTGACATGCATATATTATATTGGACAAGCACATGCATACCCCACCAAGTGTTATGTAAACTAATACACATAGACATCAGTTAAGTTATGAAGAAGCTTAAGCATCCATTGCGTCCCACACTTCGGTTCAGATGCCTTGGATAGCGTCCATGGTACCAAGAATATAAGAGAAGAGAAACTATACAGTCCACTATATCCTGCAACACTTACCAAATGCAGTGACATTGCTGACTGATTCAAAAAGGTTCTTTCCCTCGAATGTAAATCCCCAGCGATTCGGAGCAGGGCCTGCAATGTATGCGCATGCTCGCTCATCTGTGTCCTTCAAAAATACCTGTCGAGCAGCTACCAAATAAAATACCCAAGTACAAACACAAACCATAATATCTAACATTCAAAACAGACTATTATGACTTGGAAAGTTACTAATTAATCAAGCAAAACCTCACTAGTAGCGTTCAACTTGTACTGGAGCAAAACACATTCATCATAATAAAAAGCTTTGTTCGTACCTGTTGATGCTGCAAATCAGCTGTGTATGGTCGGAATACAATTGGGCTGTACTTTTGTGCTCTCTCAAAACCTCTTGTTTCTCTAACAGTACCTAAGTACTCCGAGATACAAGACTCAATTTCCTCTTCTGAGAAGTCTCCAACAATACTCACCTAGCAAAATGAATGAAAAGTTTATCTATTTAGATGAGAACACATTTCACCCCTTGGAATTACACATTATAAGATGTTTTAATAGCTGAGTTTTTGACAAAGGTGATGAAAGAAAAAGCAAATATGCATACCTCCATGTTGTCACTAACGAATTGATTCATCACTGCATCTTTCACTTGTTCTAGTGTTAGCTGTTGCAATGAATTTGGCGTCGGCTCAACAAACCGTTCATCTCCATCCAGCATAGCAAGCATGAGTTTGTGGGCAGTAGAGCGCTCCAAACTTTTTGGGATAGACCGGTAATAGGACAGGTATAATTGCTTTGCTCTATCAAATGCATCATCCAGCCATACACTATGCTGCAAAATACAACGCTCATATGAACTCAGGATAACACGTAGAGTGATTCTAAAGTTCAGTTAGAAGCAAAAGTAATCTTAGACAGTCAGTCAGTCAATCAATCCAACTTGACCAGCCAGCAACAGCAATAAGAACAAAATCAGGTGACTGTGAGAAAGTGATCAACTTCTATGCAAAAGATGTCCTCAGTTGCTCTGAATAGAAAAAAACACTGTTGTTCAATTCATAGTAGCGCACTCTCATTCCACAAAAATGACAGAAAAATCACAACCATCTTATACACACTAATGAAGCTACAATAATTAGGTTCCTGCCCCCTGATGATTGACCAGACTGACAAACATTAAAGATTCGTGCCCCTTTAAGTATTATTGCCTCAGTTCTGTAGCAATGTTCTAATCCCAACAGACCCCAAACTACCCAACTCCAAACTGCAGCAAAGGGGAGCAAAGAGGAGAAAAGAACACAAGAACATGATGTTGGTGTTAGAAAGGCAATATGATAATAAGTATCTTGCAGCTACGTGACTTGTCAAACGACAGAAAGGACCAACAAGGTCCAAAATTGATAATTAATCTGATTAAATTTTTACACATAAAAGAAGACAAAATTACCTCAAGTACCATATGAAGTAATTGGAAAGCAGCGCGCATGCCATTGTCTCTTAAAGTAAAGCGGAACTCCATGCATATAAACTCCTCAGTTGACTCCAGAGAGCAATTTATGAGGTGATTCACGCAGAAAAGTTCGACCTGGAGACAGATATTGGGATTACAACATTCCATAAACTATGATGAGAGGGAGGAAAGATATCACGCAGAAAGTGACAGAAAGATTTATACTATCATTGCTAGTTGAACATCTTGCAAGATGAGATGTTAAAGAGCAACAAAAGCAGGAGATATGCTGCACAGATATAGAGAATATGAAATGATATTCTCATTGTCTTTCTTTTTTTCCATTTGAGATATGGAGAAATTTAACTCCAAAGACACATCAACCATGAAAATCAGCTACGGTTTAGGATAGCAAGGAGGGATTGGTTATTACTCCTTCCATCCCATAAAAATAGGTTTAGTTTGACCCAATATGAAAATGTGAAAGATCTGTGCACTTTTCCACTATTGCTCAGTGTCATACCATTACTTGAATTGAGAGGGGGTTTTGGGGTAAAAGCTCCATTTTAGGAGATGGAGATTTGTTTTGGGACTTCCAAAATACAAATAGGAGCAATAAATTTGGGACAAAGAGAGTATGTTTTAAGAAACCTGTCATCATGCTACAATGTTGCAGTAGAGAATTTGACGCATAAGCTTAGATTCAGACTACAAAACTGACAAGAGAGATGATTCAGGCTTGCAGAAGTTAAATGTACCTAATGAATATAAGAAACATCAAGTCTGAAAAAGTAGAAAACCAACTGAGGTAATAAATTATCAAAAGAGCAAATAGAAAATAAATTTTGTGCACCGGCACCTGTTCACGTGAGAAGTTGCCTACACGGCCTCCCTCACTCAGAGTTCGAACACCCACAATGACAGCACCCTTGGCTTCAGAACTTTCAGCTGCTCGTCCACCACCAACTATGAGGCGCATGACACCACTATTGACTTCATTTTTGGATACCTGATGGCATAACAACAAAAATCAACATGTAAGCAAAAGTTCAAGAAAATGGTGACATCCGAAGAAGTTTAGACCCAGCAGTACATTTATTTGACATAACAACTAAGAAGCAGGGAATTAGCATGAAGCTAAAGTGTATTACAATCATCGATACTACTTTCAGCAAATGTGCCATTTTCATAATTATTACTTAAATTGCAAAGTTACATAGTCCGTGCAATTTAAATTTAACCCTTTATGCGAGGGTAAATTAAGATAGGTGAGAGGTGTTTCAAACATCAAATATGTTATAATTATGAAATAGAAATAATATCAATAAAAATAAACTGGGGGAAGAAAATTTTGAAATAATTGTTATACAAATGTTTGATTTTAATGTCCTGAAAATAAGATATCCAGTCATAGCCAGTGTGAGTAAAAAAGAATCAGACAACTCTTTTTGCACGTCAAAGAGTCAACTATAAACGAACATACAGATGATTTACCTTGTAATTTACAGGAATTCCATTTGAAAGACGCCGTTGGATAATTCCTGTTTCCTCATCATAAACCTTTGTCATTTTTTTTTCTTGGTCAACAGGAATGAAGAATGGGCTTCGCTGCAACCTTAATTCGTGCAGCTGTTCGGAGGATATCAGCTCTTTTGGTACCTCAAGCTGCAAAAGTGAGACAACAAATTGAAGTCAAAAATAAAATGAAAATAGGTGGAAGAAGAAACTTCCATTTTTCCTTGAAACCCTACTCTACAATAAATGGGAATGGGTGGACACATAAAGGAGGTGATACTACCAATAAATCCAAGACAATGAAAATAATTCAGATTAACTGAAGCATCTTTCTAAAAATAGGACTCTTTCTTGATACAGAAATGTGGAATCACTTCACAGGCCAACTTGGTATGCACCCTTGTAACTATGGAAAGTAGATACAAAGAAAAATTTTAAGAATAAAAACCTCTAGCTCAGCTTCTATGGGCTCCTTCAAACCAGCTTCAATAGCAGTCAAGATCTCCTCTGGTGTTATCTTGAATTCTGTTTCACCCACTCCATCAATGTGCACTTTCTTTGGAACACATGCCACAATTGCTGCTGGGAGCGGTGCAGATGGCTTTCCATAATCAGAGATGAACTCCAACACCTCTGCACCAATAGAATTAACCTGACATATCCAAAAAGGGTCAACTGTCAGTCTCTGCAAATTCATGCTATGGGTCCATAATTTTGTCAGTAACTAAACCAGATTTTGCAGTCACATGTATTCATGTCCAGCAAACATTTTTGACACATTATTATGTGTCCTACATGTAAAGACAAAATGTAAAGAACCACCTTCAGGGGAAAAGATTTATACTGGCAGAATACAGTAAGAATTACCTCCTCAAGTGTAACTGTACTAGCAACAGTTACCAAACTCTCATGCCCTTGTCTTTGATCCATCACAGTATGACCAAGTGCATCACTCTCCATAATGAAATCTAAGTTATCCACCGATGATACATTGTCAATCATAGCTGCCAATTGTTCACTATCTTTTAACAGGGCATCTAAATAACGGGATAATTCTCCTTTTGTAACACCAAATTCTTTAAGCCTTCTAACCTGAAATGTGAAATAAGTGACATATATAAGAAACAGAACAACCGGGGAAACCATACCAAATTCAAACAAACTTCAAAACGGAGAAAAGACAAAAAATGACATACAGTTGTTCTCATGGTTTAGAATCTTAGGCCACAGCTACGGAAAAATTAATTCTGTAAACTGGGAGGAGTAAGTGGAGGAAATTGTGCAACCATGGGTGTGCAGATAAATAGATGGATAGATAGATAGATAGATAGATAACAGGTGTATGTCTGTGTGTAATAAACAAGAAGCACGAAATCAATGAAACAACAAACCTCCTGCACAGCAACTTTAATTGCATTTCGCCAATTTTGAGGTTCTGCAGTCACTGTAAGAGTGGTAACTGTACAACCTTCTCTTCCAGAATCACTATGGTCCAATTCCACGGATGTAAATGGGGGATTTGAACTCTGGAAAATTCTTCAAATGTCACAACTAATAATAAAAATTAAAAGATCCACTATTCATAGAAGAGTGTTAACAACATATGTAGACAGACCAAAAACCAAGTAATTCCAGGCCCACATACCTGGAACCACATATTCATCTAACTATGCAATTGACATACTTTCAGAATCCTATGGAAAATAATAATAGCAAAACTTTCTACACTAAGAAATTGTGTTCAAAGCCCATGGTGAAGATTGCCTTTTATGTTTTGTCGTGTATGGATATTAAGAAAGCTATGACTTTGCATGAATTTTGATATATGAGGTTATTTGTATCTAATTTTCTTTTCCTTTTTCTTAATCTAGAAACAAAGCACACCCATGAATTCAAAAGCAGCCAACACATGGGATTATAGTTCCAGCAGTGAGATAACAGTCGCCATAATATACATCAGACAAAAATTCATATAGAGCTTACTCCTTGTACAGGAACCAATTTACTCTACAGGAACCAATTGAAGAGTAAAGTCAAAGGACCTTGTATCTTGTATTAATACGGAAATGCAAAGCAGATAGAAATATCCTCTTCATCAGCACGTTCCGCAAATCACCATATGTACGGACCTTGTTGACAGGGATCTGATTTGAAACAGCAATAAATTCATTGTGAGTAAAATTATGATAAAAGAATAAAGAACTTCATACATAATTATAGAAAACAGAGAGACAGGTGTCAACAAAGTGACAAACTAATTACCCCCTCCGTCCCAGTTTTGTAGTCCTATTTTGACACGACATGGAGTTTTAGACAAGAGTTGAAGAGTTGACTAGTGGTTGAAAATTAGTGGTGTCACATCTTACTTAAGAAAGTAAGAGGGTATTTTTGGGGAAAAAAATCATTTTAGGAAATTGAGCCTTATTTTGGAATGTCCCAAAAAAAAGAAAAAGGAGAATAAATTTGGATAGAGGGAGTATAAACCAACTCCATGTACTGCTACTCCAGTGGAAAAACATTTACTATCATAAGCACAATTCTAGCAACTCATACCAAGCATATATATCAGAACCTCCAGGTGCAACAGGGCAAGAATATAAATACTTTGGTGAGCAAGAAACAAACTAAACAGCTAAATTATCTATAAGATGTGAAGGACCTGGATATGAAACTATAATGAAGTCAAGTTAAAACTGCAAGTTCCCAAGAACCGGCCAGACAAAGACAGGCAAGACAGTAATCCAACACATTACTCTTCAGCTTCCACATGACTAGTTCCAAAAAATTTTCATTTGGTAAACATAAAGAGCACAATGGAGATACAAATGCTCATATCATGGATGGGAAATGAGAAAGTAATGGAGTGCTTTGAAATTCAATATACTTTTCTTGGTGAAGGAACCGTTGAAGTACATATCCCATAAAGTTACGAAAAACATATAGCATATAGATATACTTGATGATGCATGAGATCCAGTAGACGACAGTCAAAAATGCATATACATATTCATTCACAGCCTGTTAGAAAACCAATAAATGGAAGGCATAAAGATAAAGGACAAAATCAATCAACAATAGCTAATAACTGTAGTAGCTGTTGGGATCATAGTTTGAAGCTTTCATACTCCAACACCAGAAACCAGCTACTTAATTGCTGGTCTGTATGTTCAATGATCTTGATATGCTTAACCAAATAACTAAAAGATATTTTTCAATCCAGACTAAGACAGGTAACTTTTTTTTTCTTTCCTACTCTTTAATTCCTGATGGCAAATTAGAGAGAGGATTCTTTTAATTTCTCTAACATACGCCAACACAACACAAGAAAATAAAGAAGAAGGGCAGAAGAAAACAAAAGAAAGGAAACAATTTTCAAGGATAAATATAGTGAAACAATTCCTAAAGAAGAAGTCCCGCTAAAGCAATAAAAGGATACCAAAAACAAGGAGATTGTTTGACATAAAAATTTTGAGTAAGAGAACTAGATAATTATTCAGAAACTTCCATCACCTTGCAAAACATATTAATTGAGAAATTCTGGAGCAATTCATGCTGAAATATCTGTGGAGGCTTTGCGTCTATGAGGATTCCAGGAATGGACCAATTATGTTGAACAGGAGGGCGAACAGCGTGTCTTTCTCTTCTAAAATTTTTGGATTGTTCCATGGAAACAGATGACCTTTCATGAGATAAACCACCAGCCAGTCCAACTGAAAGCTTAGGCACAAGGAAACTAGCCATTGCACCAAAAGCACTAGGAGAAGGCGCAGTAGCCACCTCATTTTCTGTGCCCGTTTGTCCAAAAACTGCCTGCAAAACAATTGGAAAAAACACATTACTTCAAAAGGCTGTTGTTAACTAACTCTGACATGAAAGCAACTAATGACGACTGTCAACATTGTATCAAGATAGTTGATAAACTAAAAATCACATACTTCGATGTGGTTAACTGTCTTTGAAATGTTATCAATGTCTCCCACAATGTACAGTGTGGCATTTCCAGGAAAGTACCAGCGCTCATGGAATTTCCTGATTTTATCTGCATCCCATTTCTTTATCTGCTCTTCCAATCCAATAGGAAATCTTTTGCTCAACTTGTTCTCAGAATGCAAGTATTGCAACAACTATACCAAGAAAACAAAAGTAGGAGAACACAAAAGTGAAAGGAAATTTTGGTAAAAGATGATAAACAAAAGCATAGAAAAGCTATATATGTCCATCTCTTGTACTATTCACCTGGCAATCGACACGGTACTCTATGGTATTCATCATTTGAAGTTCTGACAAGATTGCCCGTCTTTCTTTTTCAACTCGTGAAGCCAGAAATTTTGGGTGAAAAGCAATCTATGAGCACTCAATAATAAATTTATCAACCAACTGAATTCATACTGCTTGTAGTGGCAAAAAAAGATACATCGAATAATTGAACAAGAGTTACTCAAGACTTCAGTCAGAGCCATTGTCCCATCAAGATGAACACAAAATTGGAAACAAATTAAAAAGAAATGAAAGAATAAAAAGACTAACAATACCTCATTTAGAGCATCAAGAACAACTGGCAGCAAATCACCTTCAGAGTCCTAGAGACCATAATTTCCGTTCCAGTAAGAATATAGAAAACACAATGGTGGACAGCATGCAGAGCCAGTAAATTCAGAGAGGAAAAGTGAACCATCTACCAGGATCGGGTAAGAGAAAAGCAAGTAAAAGAACAGGTAAAATTATATTAGACCATAGCAAGTTTGTGCATTAAATTCTAGTCTTTCTGTTATTCACAATAAGTAATTACTTCATGGGTTAAATATAATTATCTTCTCACATTCACAGTGGCCTTTATTTCTAGCAGAGAAGCAAAACGAAACATCGCAATTCCTAACCTTTTATGCCCCTTAGATTGCCCCCCCTCCCTCTAATATTTCTTCTTTTTCACAATAAAAAGGAATTCACAAGTCCAAGATCACATGTCAACGACATAAATGGCATTCACAAACATCAGTTTTCAGATTATCATCACAAGAGATGAAAATTTGACAAACCTTTGTACTAGTTGGTGAATGGACATGAAACACAGTGTGATGAAAATCTGTGTAAGCATTAGATCTTGCCCCAGTTCCAAGAAGTTTCTCACGTTTCTTACTTCCAAGGAATGCAACGTGTTCAATCATATGAGCAATTCCTTGCTCATCATCTTCCTCGTCAATCGATCCCACATGAACTTCCATATGAGCTTCAAACCTATACTTCAAAAGTATAACAATATGAGAGAACATGGGTAACTATGAAAAAGATGGGAAGTGTACATTTTCTAATCACTGTATCATCTAGCTGTATCGTTATCAGGAAATAGTAAATTTTTGGTTTAAAACCATGCTCACTTGCACGAAACAGTTACTGGAATTTAAATAGCATTCCCACGAATGTCTATTAATTGATTATGCAGTTGGACTGATCTGTGAGAACGTGTTTCTACTTTCGGTTCATCAAAACTCTATTATATATCTAGACGTTTAAAATATTAACATTTTGTAATATTTGCCATTGTCTAAATGGTAACATGATGTCAATTAGTATAACAAAGCAGCTTAAAATGCACATTCAATTCGGTCTGGAATAGCTATAGAACAAATTAGATATTTTGAAGCATATGATCATTGCAGAATATCATTCAGCGGTCTTGTACTTTTTTCAAGTGTCTAGTGCTCATTATAGATGCTTCATTGATTTTAGACTTATAATAGCAACAGACCATATTATTCCCTATTTGAAGAAGATTTCTACTCAATTAGGTCTGAAAAAGGTAATAAGATTGCTGTTACTGTTGCTCACGGTCAACTGGGAAATGAAAAAGAAAAATACATCCATTAAGTGTTGGCACCTTATGCAAATTTTTCAATCAAGAGACAAAAGGGCATGTAAACTTCTTTTCTGAAAGCTGAGTCCTTGCTGGAAATGTTTCCAAAGAAGTCCAAAAACCTAAAGCATACATCCCTACCACACACTGTCTTTAATCAATTAAGGTTTAATTAAATGTCCCTATACTTGTTAACAAGACCCAAGATCCTAGTTATGCATACTACATTTAAACAGAAAAGGAACCAATTAAAATAGCAAATATGAACAGTTATATGTTCAATGACCACGGGCATGTGATGGTTCTTTTTTTTTCCCCCTCTTTTCCTACTAACATACATTGTTCTTTTCAATATATATACCAGACATACCAAAGGTCTCTTTCACGGATACCAGATGATGTGCCACAAAAACCAATAGAGACTAACCATTAGAGAAATCAGTGTTCACGTGCAGCAGCTTGCTATTTTGATGTTACAGAACCTATAATACCTACAAGTCTTCAGTCCATTTCTTTTGGCAGGTGATTATTGTTTGGGAGTCTTATTTTCAGTTTCTCTTAATGAGTCTCTAGAATCGAGCATTATCTGCTGCCTGGCAATTAAGCATGTCCACGCTGAACTTGCTTTGACTGAAATCAACACTGTATGCTCTCAAAGAACAAAGAAGCACTCTTGGACTTGCAAAAAGCTAAACACCTTGTGCTTTTGGATGGTAAACTTCCCCTATCTAATTAAGTGCTTGTCTTACTAGGTTTGATTTTATCCATGTTTAGAGGTGTCAATTAATTCTTCTCCCCAAAAAGATTTGATCTCATTTCCTAACCATATTTTAAAGGTGTTAATAATTCGGTGGTTTATTCCACTAGTCGTGGCATCATTAGCCAACAAATATGAGATGAGATATGTTAGTAAAAGACTCTGTTGCTAAACTAAGAATGACCCTACATCAGTTTTAATAGAGTCAGGTTGGCAAAGGCAATCTCCTTAGGTCTCATTTTCTAATCTTCTTCTTATATAAATAACATCTTATCTTTATGCTAAGAGTTCATACTGAGTGCCTGTCCTGCTCAGAGCTCATGAACTTTCATAGAGATCTTGGGATTTTATTTTTTTTAATCGAAATACATGTAAAGATTTTACAGCTTAAGCAACAAACCCTGGGAAAGAAATGATACATTAACAAATTCATGATGCACTTAGTAATAAAGAGAAAAAATGAATGAGAAATAGAAAGAGAATTAACAGATACTCCGTAAGTCTACATCGTTCCTCCGAAGAAAGAAATGTAAACCCGCGTGTACCTTGTCTAGGAATCAAGCAAAGTGGCAAGATCTGCCTTCATGTGTATGTAGAATCCGGTAGGAGAATAAAAAGGATGGATGAATTTTTTTTAAAAAAAAAAAGTAATTCTGCTGATCTTTAACATTGCTGCAGTTCAAATTGTAATTTTTCATGCTTTTTCTTTGAGATTTGATATAGATTCTTTTCCACGTGTAATAATACGGAACAACCTAAAACACATTTATCATGAGCAAGTGTCAAGTGACTCACAATTAGTGCTAAAGAATAGTACCTATTAGGAGGGACTTTGTTTGGCAAAATGAGGTAGCGGAGACCATTCTTCAGTTGTCCTCTGTGCAATTTTGGGTGAGAAGGAAGCTCAAAATTCAAAAATCGCTCAAATTCTGTTCTCTCTACTTCTGCATCTAACAAATCCAAACCCTGTTTTTCCGTAACCCCATCAGGCCAAGTTGTACTTGCTGCATGTGGCTCTTCAGGTCCCACAGTGGCATGTGGAACATGAACTTGTCTAAGCTGAACATCAACCTGATATAATGAATCAAATAGAAGTCAACTTAGACTATTACAAAGAAATCATGAACTTCTTGAAATCATGAATCGAACTGAACCACCCAATACTTATTGTTGTCAAGACTGCTAAACGAGCAAGCCAAAGTACATAAAAACATAGATGAACCACAACACGAATTAGAATCTTAAAGATGCGTCAAGCAAAACAACAGCCAGAGAAGTCCAACCAAACATCACTTATTAAGGTTTCCACTTGTTTTAAGAGTAAGGAGAGGGGAGAGAAAGTTCACAATTTCTGCACTTAGGTAAGCACATGGGAAACTCGATTTTTGTATGCCATGTTATTAGTGGGATGCATTTATTCCCTCAGTTTCCCTCAAGTTATTCCGTTCCCACTGTAGTCTGGAACAATACAGTACTTTTTTTCTTTAACAGGAAATAACAAATGAAGAATAACCCCCAAATAATATGAAACATACTGAAAATGGAATAGAAAGCCAATTTTAATAATAGAACTCCAGTAGACGATACTAAATAATAAGGCACTGGCAAAAAGTGATTGCAGCCATTGAAATCTGCTCGTGGGCAATCTAACAAGAAGAAAATTATGTAAAAAGCAAACATCACAAGTTTCAGAAGAATGCTATGGTAGTAGACTGACTGACAAAAGATTAGAGCAGGTATTATAGATTCTTAATCAAATAAAGTAAAGGAGAGGGAATTCATCATTGATGCTTACTTACTTTAGCATTACCACCTTTGTGCTTTGACAGATGAAAGTTTGACTTATCAACAAAGAATCCAGAGGTGAATCTGTTAGCACCAATTTGCTTTCTCTTGTGAGAATGAAAGCAAGATACTTGTTGACACTTATCCAACAACCGCGATTGAGGTAACAATTCATTATGCTCAGAATAATATCTTCTCCATATGCTCTGCATCAAAGGACAGCAGTGAATGAGATATTATATCCAGTAGCAAGTTGATTAAGGGAAACCACTTAAGCAAGTTGGAATTAAAAAAAAAAAAAATCCATAGGAAATGAAATGAAGTAGCAACGAATTATGCAAACCATATTAAAGCCAGTATTATGAACTTCGGACAGGAACTTATAGACTTTATATATTTAATTATTCATTTTAGCTCCAACTCGTCTAAAATGGGATATAAGACTTCTGGGAAGATGTAATGCACACCATGTCGTTTCACCTGATAGGTAGTAACAGCCACTAAGAAAAAGGCCATTAAGAAACGGGAGGCTCCCTCTATTGTACGTCAGAAAAGGGCATCTAAAACCCAAATTGACAACTAAAACAAAGAGTTTTCTGTTACAGAGATAAACAACTAATTCTATAAGCAAAAACAATTAAATTAAAACCACACAGCTAAAGCTTACTAAATCAAATACACGAGAAACACAATCATTTATGTATATTAAAAAACAACCAAGATTAAATCCCGCAATCCCACATTACAATTTAGACCAAACAATCGACATCCCAATAACAAATTTCAAAAGAAAGGGAAAGAAACAACCCGGACAGCGACACAACCTTACTGTTGACAAGATACGCGCGGCTGCAGCGTCCCCTGTGCGGACGCAAAGCAATGGATTTCTTCAATCGAACCCGATTGAACTGAGCAGTCACCGGAGTACAGCTGCAATTATCTTTACCATAACTATAAGAATACTTATTGGCATGAATCGGAGCTAAAAGGGGCTTTGTGCTGAATACAACAGATGAGCTCTGCATATTAGGGACAATCCGAGTTAATCAGCAATTCCCAGATTGATGGAGCTCTTAAAGAATATAGGGTTTTTGTGGAAAGGGAGAAGGAGAAATGGGATTTTGAGGAGAAAGAAGAAAAGTACGACGATGAAAATGTTGGGGGCTGCAATGTAAATTAGTTAGTTTTAACGGTTATTATTTAGGTTTACAAAAGGACGGTGCGGGGCGGAGTCGGCGGTTTAAGTGGTGGCGATTTGGCCAACTTGGCTTAGCTTTTCTGTTTTTTTCCTAAAAATATCATTGCAGTTTTTTGATTGATTGGTCTTCTAGCAATTTTTTGGGAAATAGGAATTAAATTGAAAATATTCATACTCTATTGTTGAGTGCTTGAGTTAAAGAAAAATTACTTTTGTTATCCCTCTCTTTTCACCTCAATCGATTCGTCAAAATTACGAATTCAGTCAATTAGTCGAATTGAATTGGAATTGAAATTTTGATTTGTACTGAAATCGAATTTTTGATTTGATTTTTTATTTTTTATTTTTTCAATTTTAAATTTTCGGTTCGATTTTGATTTTGAGTTCAATTAATTGACGATAATCAAAACCCAAATTATAATTTTTATATATTTACATATATATTTTTTATATAATAGTTTTATACTTATTATATATTTTTATACTATTTTTTTCACCCAAACTAAAAATAACAAATAAAAAATATATTTTCAATTATATTATTTAATTATTATCTAATTCTTTGTTTTTTTTATAAGAATTTAATTAACCAAAAACATTAAACCAAAAAATAAAAAATAAAAAAACAGTTATAATCGAGCTGAATCGATTTAATCGGTTTAGTGTTCGGCTTATAATTTGAGCAACCCAAATTTCAATTTGGTTCCATTTGATAAAATAAGCACCCCTAATTAAAATTAATCCAAACATTATGTATTCTTGCAAATTTGATAATAATAAAGTATTTTATTCCGGATTATAAAATGGCCACAAACCTAGCATGGTGCAAGAATTATTCTGTTATTATTACTTGAAGGTAATAACTAAATGTCAAATTGCAATAAAAAATTGAGCATGATTTTAAGAATGAAAAGTTCACTATATGCTAACAATAAAACTTAGTTATGACTTAGTTTTAGCAACAAGTGATTCACTATTTTTTTTATTATGTTATCTTTTTATCTTTAAAATTAATTTAGATGCTAAAGTGTATTATTTTCTTCTTCTTTTTTGTTGAAATTAGGGATATTCTAAATACCTCCTATGCTTGGAATTTTTTATATGTATTATTTTATTTTTTGTTATTTCAGCTCATAAGATAATTATGACATTTTTGGTTCGATTATGATCACAATAATTGAATCAATGATTCTCGATCCAGTTGATTGAATAAACAAATTGAATTTTAAAATATTGAGTAGGAGAATTAATCATAATTTGTATGTGAATTTAACTTCAAGCATACCATTTAAAATACAAAATGAACAAATTTTAAAATAGTGTAGTAGCAAAATGGATCCAATTTTGTGAAAAAATAACTATAAGTTATTCGATCCATCATACATTTTGGTCAATAACCTATACTGATTTTATCTTTTTAAACTCATTGTCAAACTGCACTTCCATTGTTGAAACCAATCTCATTTTCTATTTCATATTTGTATATACTCCTTACTTAACCTTATTTTATGTAAGTTTAATATAGTTATAAAAACTATCAAAAGTAATTTACTTTTATAGCCACATAATATGGAGTATTAACTTGTAAGATAGTCGTGGAAATTAGGTGAAGGCATCCGAATATTGGCCATCTATTTGTTGTTAGGGGTGTTTATTGTTGGGAAAATATATTAGATATAATATTAAAATGATTAAAATATTTTCTGAATAATGACTATAGTTAAGATAAGAGTTTAATTTTTTTCTTCTTAATACGAAATTACTCTGCACTTGATTGTAATAGTACTATTACAAATCACAAAACTTTCAAACTAAAAAAGTAATATACAACTCTCTTGAATTTGAGAGAAATATAAAAAAAGAACGAATAGGATAAAAATAATGAATTAGGGATATCTATTTATAGATTTTAAAAAGTTGTGGTATGTATATGTGTTAAGTGCAAAGTGCGCCTTTAAATAATCTAATGCGACATTTGCGGCACTCCTTGAGCTAATTAAAACTAATAAAAAATTATTATAGTGCACCATAAGAGAACTCCATTTGATCACTTATTATTAAAGTCAAATTCTATATATGTAAGATAAAGTTGCTCTACTTTTTCAATATGAAATTGTAATTTTTCATATTCCCAATTTTCCATATTAAACTATTTATTTAAATTGTTTACTTTATTTATTAATTTTTTATTTACTCGAAATTAATTTTGAAAATTCAAATATATTAAACTGTTCACGGCGTTGATTATATTTAATCAACTTATATCTATTTTATAAAATAGAATTCACTTAATTTATTGGTTAAAGTTGGATCAAAACTCAATTTTCAATATCAATTTCTAATATTTATTCTGTATTATCGAATCGAATCGAATTGAAATTTTGATAAATAAAAAGTTCGGTATGTTAAAATGTGATACAAGATTTTTTTTCGATATTTTGTTAACCAATTTTTTAAAAAAATAAATACTATTTAAAATTTTAAAATTTAAATTATAATTTTATTTTTTTATTTTTGGTAAATAAAAAATAAAAATAGTATGAAAATAAATAATAGATATAAATTATTTACATAAAAAATATAAAATAAAAATTCGGTACTTAGTATGATTCCTGGTGAATCAAAATAAAAAAGTAAAACCGAACAAAATACTAAATTTCCATACAAATCAACACTAATACCGAACTGAATTTTTTAGTTTGGTTTCGATACATATCGAATTTTCAATTTCAATTTAGTTCGATCGGTTTACTGAACTATGAATGCCCTTACTTGTTATTGTGTTTTTTTTTTCTTTTTCTTTTTAAGAAAATCACCAAATAAATATAACTCATTATTTCAAACTTATTAAGTACAAGTAATTACATGATTCGAAATATTTAGACATCAAATACTTATAAAAAAAAACCTATTATACTATTAAAGAACATTGACTAGAGATGACAACAAAAAGGGATCAAATCCAAACATGTTCCGTTTGGGATAGATTTTTAAAATTATAAATAGGTTTGGTGCGCGTCTTGACTTTTTATTTTCAAATTCACCCTATCTTGTTTATTTTTTTATTTAATTTTTATTTTAAAATATATGTATTTATGTAATATTATTTTTTAAAAATATATATATTAAAAAAATTAGTAGTATTATTTTTTAATATTTCTAAAATTAATTCCATTGGGCAGGGGTGTGTCTAGATCCAAATTCTTAAAAACTTTGGCGATTGGATCTCATATTATGATAAACTTGACCACAAATCCGACCGTTGCCATTTGTATCATCGACCTTACTCTTAAGTAAGCATTGGCTATTTCTTCAAAACTTTCGTTCATCTTTTTCCAAGGCAATTTTACACAGAAATATCCAAAATAACATAATACACTACAACCAAAAAATAAAATAATGCACAATTTTTTTAGATCACAAAGCAATTTCATTATGTATAAATATAGGTGTGGTAGTATTCTCTACACCAATTTAGGAATACTCAATTTAAAATGAGTTAATAGATTTTCATGCTCGATTTTATAACTACATATAGAATTATGCGAAAAGTTGAATTCGATGAAAGACATTTAAGTGAAGTTAGAGACAACCTGCATTATTAAGAAAATATCAAGTTAATTTTGTGAAAAAACAAACCCCATTTGTTTTGGAGATCTGATGAAGGGATACTTGAGGAGATAAAAATTATTTTTGGTTTGTTACATAGAGTAAAGTGATCAAGTGTTTGGTCAATATAGATTAGTTGTGAGATATATTAAGTATTTTTTCGTAAATATTGAGCTAATTTTGAAACATATGAATTAAATAATATATATTTGGAATTTTATTATCTTATATATGAAAGATGGACAATCAATTAAGTCAAGCAAGTCCAGCTTTCTTATGCTCATACTCGACTTGAACTATTGGAGCTTCCTTTTTCAATACTTAAAATTTGTACAAATTTTTTGCTCTTAATATAAATTAAAGCATAGTTTGAAAATCAAAGATGAGTTTGAAATGGAGTTGAGACGGGTTGAGTTAAAAAATTAATCATGATAAATTTAAAATCACGAGAAGTTTATTTAAATAGGATTATTAATGTTGTTTTTTCGTTTAGGATTTGTTTAGATAAAGACATCTCTCTCTCTCTCTCTCTCTCTCTCTCTCTCTCTCTCTCTTAGATTTAGAATTAGAATTATTCATAATATACGATATTTATTTGTTTGAATTTAAGCCCAAATCTAATCAAATTTGACTCTACTGTACACTCTTAGTCATCTTGAATTATATTCAATCTCTAACCTTCAATTCATGCAATTCAAGCAATGAGATATAGATTTTTTAACTTTAGATTTGAAATTATAATTTAATAAATAAATAATTATTTATTTTTAATTAAAGTCCGAGTGTAATAAGAGAGCATTACATGTAGTAAAAATTATTGTGTCCAGTTATTTCCATATATCTAAATAAAAAGTAACAATATTCGATAATTAAGATGTTATACTCGATCGACAATAAATTAGTTATGAATATAAAACACCCAATCAACTATATGTTGGATTTGAGATAACAAAAGAGCGGGTGTGGAATGAATTTGCCAAAATTCAAAATTTGTTTGTCAAGATTTTTAAGCACTCGAATCCATTCAAAACTTATTAGGTTCATGTTAGACTATTAAATCGATTTTATAATTTTAAAAATATTAACAAATATATATTTTTAAAAACAACACTGTGAATTTTTTTAAAAATTATATATTTTTAAAATTTAATATTACAAAAATATATATTAAAGTAAAAATAAATAAATAATTAAATAAAAACAAATTTGGAATGAGACGATTTTAAAAATAAAAAAATTAAAGTTCGAGATGGATTCGGACGGGTCCGATTTAGATTGACCGTTGCCATTTCTATTCGCCTGAGTGTAGCATGTACTACACGAAGACACAGAGACCGATTGATTGTGTTTCTTAAGAGAATGTGGCCACTGTCTCCGCCGCCACCTACCATCTCCAGCCGCCGCCCTCCTCCCCGTGCCGATGGCGACCCAAAAGAGTCCACCATATCTCTCTCTCTCGCCCCTCAGAGCATCCAGAGGCGGCCTCCACCTGGATCCCCACCCTGAAAGCATCCCATAACCGCCTCTTCCGCTGCCTGGTATCCGCTGCCTATTTTGCCTATCAGAACTTGATGTTTTTTGTTAAGGGCTCTCGTGCTTTCTACTATGAAATTCTGAATTCGTGTAATCAAGGAAATGGTGGCCCCTTGTTGTTCTGCTTGTTCAACTTGTGATCAATGGCATTCTTTTGGCAATAAATAAAGAGATATCATGTCATGTGAGCTTTTTTAGTGGCATATGGTTAATTGATGCACCAACTTGTTATGATCCCATTTGTAAGTAAGGTACAGGACTTGTCTCGCGATTCTTTGGGCACCCTTCCCTTAAAAATAAATTTTTGAGGTGAGTTCTACCCAAAGGTATATAACATTTGGGTATATAACAAATGGTTTCAGATCCAGACACAACGTGTCGGAGTTGCAATCGAGTGGTGGCGGATGTGGCGCCGACATTGCACGTGTCCGAGTTGCAGTCGAGCGGCGATGTAGGTGATGCTGGTATTGCCGTGTTCGCTCGAGACTAGCTAAAAGGGCTAGTGCACAGCCTGCCATAGTGGGCATCGGGACTGTAGAGCGTACTGTCGTGGACGTGGGGACTGCGAAGCGTGGTGGATTATTATGATCCTGTAAGTATGAGACTTGTCACACATTAAAAGTATGGACTTTCAATGTGGAGTATATAATCTTTTGGGCATCCTTCCCTTAACAACTAGGTTTTGAGTTTGATTTTTACATAATGATTTATAACACAACTCTGGAGAAACCTAGTCAAAGGATACATTTTGGGACATTTCCTTATTTTTTTCCTGAAAAGACTGCCATTCTCCTTAACGATCCTTGATCATATAAATGACATCACCAGATTGTTTTCAGCAATGTTTCCAAATGCGGCTAGTCAATAATTCAACTTGACACAAAATCTCTTCATGGGTCAAAGTAGATAAATTTGGTAGTTTTGGTTTGAGATGTACATGCTAATAACAAATGTGATGCCTTGGAAGCTGGTTTGTCTGCTGATTTTGCCTATTATCAATTCTTAATATGTACGAAACAATGATGTCCAGTTTTAAGTATGATGAGCACCCTGGTCATTGAAGTTAATGAACAAAACGATGGTGTAAGACTCAGAAGCCGAAGATTTTTACAACTCGACATTTCAATAGTCTGGCAATATATGGTGTCCAGTGCGTTCACTTGAGAATGGATTTTAAGCTAGATATTTGACAAATTATTGAATATAAGTACATAGCTGATTAGGTATTTGGCCAAATAATTCTGCAAAAAGGCTAGGGGATCAGATAGTAGGGGAAGTCTCTAGATTTTGTCATGAAACTATGAAAAGAGTATTTTTTTCTTTTATGCTAAGTCCAGATGCTTGCACAAGAGAACTGAGCTAATCTAGCAATCTTGACAACTTTTTTAGTTATATATGGAGTTGTTGATGGCTTTAATTTCGTATTTGTTGGGCTTACAGTTCATATAATTGTTACTTCTCAAGATGTTGGATACAATAGCCTTTTATATGGTGCTGAGCATCTAAACAGAGAAACTTGGCTTGTTTAATCATGCTGTTTCTTTGAAGAGCCAACTTTTTTGTTATTTTCTTTTTCACAGATAATTGGCAGTGATCCTGTGGAGCGGCAGAAGATGTTTGGCCGATATTTTGAGCCTGAAGATGAGCACATGAGAAGAATCACAAGGAACTCACATAACGCACTGGAGGAATAATGTTTGATTAAAATTGGGCTCCTCTTGCTGCTAAAATGGTATCTTTTTTGAAGAATGTATCATTTTGTTAAATCTACAGTAACTGTTATTTTTTAAATGAGCTTGTCTAAATCATTTTGTTAAATCTGCGTCAACTTTTAAATCGTCTGATGCTGATTTTCTTACTAATGCCGAGGACACTGGTGAAATTGAATTTAACTTTCTAATTAATAAGGAAGATATGTTTCCTGGACAAATTGAAATCTTGATCATCCACTAAATGTTTGCTTTTTATACAGCTGGTAATTTATCAAGAGTTTCTTTAGTATTTTTCTCTTTTTTCACTTTTCATATGCATTTTTGTAATTTTCGCTATTGTCGGTTTCCATGCCAGAAGGTTTACTAGGCTTCATAGAATTCATCACTAAAAGTACACATGGAAGATCGCATTTTCTCTTTTTATTTCTTCTCAACCTTATTTACTCTTTTTGGTTTTCACTTGCAGCTTTATTAGATGTACTGAGCAAGGAGTCATATAATTCAATTAGATTTTGTTTATAGAATTAATTTTTACTGGAGGGCATACAAGTTTCAATTTGTTTGGTTTTGGTGAATAGAATCAATTTCTATGGGAAACGTTTACCTCAAAGAGAGGAGAAATTAGTAAATAATTTCTGTTTGGAGGTTACTTATATCATACGTGGTACAAAAACTTGGACTTTATTGTATTCTTTTCCTTTTTATCATCTTTTTTAGTTGTTTGGCATATTCTTTTGTCGTCTCTTTCCTTCTCTGTTCCAAGATCAAGAAAATGACATTTTTTAAATTTTGTGGGGTTTTGATGTTAATTCAAAACTGCTTTATCCGTATTTAGCAAATTTTGTTGAACTTAGTGATGTTGGTATCATATTATATCCTTCAATCTTCTTTTTGCAATTTTCCATATATCAAGTTGCTAGATATTAATCACTCTTATGAAGAACATTCAGTTACTACGTAGCCCGACCATGACCCAACCCGGAAAACTGGTTGCGTCAGGTGTTCCCAGAAACACAAAACTGACGTGTCCTCAACTGGATCAGGTACTAAATCCCACTATGGATTCTGTGGATATAGGACTGGGATCCCATCTATTTTTGGATAAAAGATCGGATTATAAAATATTTTTGATATATGGGGTTTCAAACATGGCTTAGCAGACTTGGAACTTACGGCTTTTCTTTTAAGTGTGGAAATATTGTTTGATTTGATGCCCAAAAGAACTCGGCTTTTTGTAATTTGATGCTCCCTGGGTAAGTGAGGTGGGGGAAGTTTGAGTTGGCAAGAGAGATGTTAGGCAAGATGCCAATTAGTGATGAGGTTAATTGGAGTATGATGACTTCAGGGTTCCCATTTTAGGAGTGAAAATTTGGCTGGGTGCTGAAGAGGCTTGATAGACCTAATGAAATGGAAATAGACTGAAAATTCTAGGCTAAGCATAATGAATAAGAAGCAGAAAAGATTCTGGACCAAAAAAAATGCCAGAGAATGTACATTTGTACTGATGCACAATCAAGAGTAAATAAAACTTCTTCTTGATATAAGGAATGTTAAATTGATGTGATACAAACATCATAGGCATGATCTTTTCACCAAGGATGTAAGATTGAATATGTTAGAGCTGCAGCTGGCATAAATAAACTCTCAGTTGATGTATAATGTTGCACTTGTCAGTTGCAGTGGCCTATAATTTTGGTTTGCAAGAACAAGTTTGAGCTCCATTGTTTTCATTCAATTTATTCAGGCAAATGGAGTAATCAATAAAAGAAGAGAAACAAATTTGTACAGAATGTTAAAGTTGCACCCAGCTTGTTAAAAGAAATAATTTTTTTTGTAAACTATACGTCAAAGAAAAACAAAATCAGCAAAATATTGGGATTATATTGACAGCATAATATTTGAATTATTTGATAAGCAAAAGAAGTTTGACCAAATGGATTAATTTGGAAAGTAATCTGAAGGCCATTATGACATAAAGTGCAATTTTTATGACAAAGGAAGGGAAAAATGAGAGCAAGTAAAAGCATAAAATACTGACACATTGTCCTAAAGCAAGATTACTGCAATCGCCCAAGAATTACGACAATTGCTTGTATCGTCCGATACCTGATTACTGCAATCACATAAGAATTGCAAGAATTGCTTTTACTGTCCAATACCTGATTACTACAGTGACATAAAATTACAATGATTCAATACTGTACAAAACCTGATTAGTGCAATCACACAAGATTACGGCAATTTCATGCACTGTCCAATACCTGCACATTAATTATCTTTCTATGATCCCTGATGGCAAAATCTTCTCTCTGGATTTCACTTACCAAATTAACAGGTTTGAATTGGAACAAATGGTTTCAAGTTTCTCTCTCTTATTCAATAGCATTCTTCCAAAATATTGCAACAACTTTCATTTGCCAGAGCCATGCCACCAAACTACCTACTCACGGGATAATTTTTTTTTTTTGAATTGTTGCAAGCATACAAAGTCTTGTTGTGAGGGGCTGGTGCATGTCTTCCATCTTGCAAAAAATTCGAGTCTTGATTCTCTTGTCTGTCCCACATAAAACAACCCCTCACTACATTTTCTGCATTTTATTTTGCAAAGTTCTCTTTTCTTGAATTTTAGGTTTCTACAAGAAAATGGCTGCTTCAAGCTCTCAAGGGAGAAACATAAGTGATGCTGTTGCTTTAGATTCATCTGTGGCGGAGAAGTTGCAGAAATTACTTGTTGATTACGGGATTGAGCTTCTTAAACCCTGTGGTTCTACAGAGGAGCTTCTGGGGAAACTTGATGTAAGCTTCAACATCCCTTTTCAATTTAATGTGTAGTTTTATTTTACATATGTTTTTGTATTGATGCAAAAGAATTTTCTCTACGAGGTTACTCATGCTTTTGAGGATTGGTGATTTCTCTTTTTATGCATTACGAATGTGTATGCTTGGGTCTGCCTGTAAATCTGGCTGTTGATTTTGTGTTGTCACAACTCAAAATCATTCTTTACTTCTAGGCTGATGATCTTTTCTTGAATCAACTAAGTTTTGATATTTGATTTTGTTGGCCATCAGGAATTAGAGAATCTTTTATCACATATAATTCAAGATTATAAGGCGCTGGTGGAAGTGGCACTTCAACCATCAAAAGAAGCACTAATTGCCAATGAACTTTTAAGACATGCTGAAATGGATGTAAGAGTTTCAGTGGCGTCTTGTATTAGTGAGATCATAAGAATAACGGCACCTGACGAACCATATGAGGAAGACCAAATGAAGGTAATTCTAAATATGTAAAGATGTACTGTATTTTTTTTTTTTTTCAAATATTGATGCATTATTAATCAACTTTTTCATTTGTTTGAGTGCAGGAGTTTTTTCAACTAGCTGTTAGTGCTTTTGAGAGCTTGTCTTGCATGTCTGGCCGAGCCTATTCAAAAGCTGTGTCAATCCTTGAATCTATTTCATATAGTCAGTCGTGCGTGGTGATGTTGGACCTTCAGTTGCACGGTATTGTCCATCAAATGTTTCACCTGTTCCTGAATGGCATAAAGTAAGAGATCCACTAGTTTTATCTTTTATGTTCCTTTTTCCTCTAATTCTGAATTGTTTGTCATAACATAGGTTTGTGCTCCTCAGTCAAATTTTAACTAAATTTTTTGCCATCTTGGCATTTTCTCTGACATGGGAGTAAATTAATCCTGGATATAGAATTAAAGAAGTTCTGACTTGCTATGGTCTTGTAATTTATGTTTACTTTAGCAATTTCCAATAACGATAGAATTCATTTTAGGTTGCCAAACTATAGGTTAGTCACAGTATTATATTGTAGGATAATAACCTTCCAGACATCATCACAGGCCTTGACAACATGAGTTATGGTTATAGTTAACCATAATATTTCAAAAATTCAATTGTTTCCTTTGGTCTTCTAACATGCATATGCCATAGACAATCTCTGTAAGACAGCCTCCCCTACCAGCTTCGCTCAGAAATAGGTTATTCCTCACTAGGAGCTTTCGAATAGAATTCTACTCGATTTAAATAGTAAGATGAAATAGTAGTTTGTTGAATGCTTCTTTGGGTATTTGACATGGTGCTAGCAAATTATACTGGCTGTACATTTGTTTCTTAGCACAGAACTACAACTAAGTATAACCAGACTGACTAACACCGGCTCATGGGTAAACTTTATCAACCAATGACTTGGCATACCTTTATGGTCTAAAAAACGTATATACCTTATTTTTTATCATTGTAACAGTTAATAAATGCATTTTTTTATCAACAGAGAAAAGGGATGGCATCTTGTGACGTGCCCAATATAAATCTTAGTTTTAACTCGAGTTAGCATTTCAGGAGTATGCGTTGATATAAGTGGATAATGTGGCATTGGTAAAACACTGTGGCTAGTCTAAAGCAATCAGAATCTGTACTATTATTCCTATCTTTTCATGTTTCATCATATGCATCTTGATGCACATATCAAAATCCATTTTTTCCTTCTAAATTCTTTTATTTACTTGTACTGGTGATGACTGTAAGGCGTGACTCCCTTTGGTCTTCTGACTTTACCTGGCAACAATTTACAGAAACTAAAGTGATTATTGTCAAACTTATAATATGCCATTCATTTCTCTTGCAAGTCAGGGAAATACCTGCAATCAGGGAAACTAGCTGTGTAATCTGTAGTTTGTACTAATCTTTGTGCTTTTCTATATGTATATATAAATGTGCAGTCTTTGTATTTACTTACATATGACAGTGAAGTTTATAATTTGATTTCCTAGCATTTCTTTTTGTCTGTGTCTATGGCTTAACTATCAACTATTGGTCTTTTTTACTTTGCCAATTTTAGAACCAGCCACTCCCATGCTATATTCTCAAACATGGAGAATATCATGACACTGATCATTCGTAACAATGTGGACTATGATGAATTCTCGTTGGAGCTTGCTAGGATCCTTCTTGCTAGGTTAAAGAAGGAAAATCAAGTAACTTCCCTTGAATTTTAGTTTTTCTATAATTTCCGTGCCATATTACTGTCTTCTGGTCTTATTACGTTCTTCTTTTGTTTCAGAATGTTTCACCAGTTGCCTTCCAGCTGGCAGAGAACACATTTAAGAACTGTTCCGATGACCTCAAAACATATCTTCCGGAAGCTGTAAGATGTTTGGGGATTCCTGTTGAGGATTATGCTGATGTAGTTGCATCATTAATCCAGGATGCAACTCAAAGGGAAAACATGGTGTGTCTCTAGTTGTAAATACTAAGCATAAAATACGAGATGCATTCTGTGTTTGATTAGATCGAAAACAATGTATTTGTTGTTTTGATTTCTGTTTGCTTTGACCTTAAGCTTTACTAGATTCACATCTTCAATTACTAGGACAGAAGTGTTGCATTATTACTTACTATATCTTCTAGCTTAACTCGAAGCACACAATGTTAAAGCTTATGTGTTTACAATGTTAAAGCTTATGTGTTTACAATGTTAAAGCTTATGTGTTTTAGTCATGCATATGTGATGATAGATTCGAGCACCAGAACTAAGATTCCCATGCTTCCTGCTGTCCCTATTAACTTACTCTGAAGCCCGTAGGTTTTTCAAGGTTGAAGGAACCAGTTCGATTCCTTACCTTACAACTTGCATGTAATGAAGCGTATAGCTAGCCTTGTCAATCTAGTTTCAGAAATGAAACATATTTTAAATCTTGCCATTTATGTTGAGTCAATGGGTCCAGTAGACATATGATAAAAATTTATAGCTCATTCTATCCTTAAAAGGTTCCAAGAAATGGAAGAACATCTAAAAAGACAATACACATAGGACCAATAAAGACAAACAATGACATACCTGAAGAAATAAAAATTGATCTTAAAAGGCTGATGTTTTAGGCAGAGGAAATAACGACTTGAAAAGGAAGAGACGGGAAAATGGCTAGTTTCAGATTGTACCTTCCTGTGGGTAGGATATTCAGTTTAATAACATCAAAGACATTAGTATTGTTTTTGTGGTATCATCTTACTCTGTCTGGTAAGTTTCACAATTTGACTAGCAAGTGATTTGTGTTTGTGTGATTCCCTTCACTGACAATATCGTTGAGCAACGGTACATTTGGTGCTGGTTTGTTATCCTGATTCTAAAAGCAAAGGTTATTTAACTGAATATGCTACTACTTATGTACGAGAGGCTAATATTTTCTCCAAAGGAAGGTCTTTTGTATTGATCTATCCTTTCTAATATTCCCAGTTCCGGAATGAGCGGCTCTGCAGTCATTTTTTGGTGCTGCACTATTCTTACCTTTTGATAACTACCTTCAAATATGCATGGTTAAATTACACTTCCCCAATCAATTGCACGTTTGAGTTTTATGCCTGAGATATTTACTTTTTCATACTAACTCTTGCAATGAGTTACTTCAATCTAACTGCACTTCTCGGAAATTTAGAGTTTGGGCCTATTCACTAGACACATTTGAAGAATATTAGTTAAAGTAACTAAATGCATCATTATGGTTTCCATTATTTGATTGGCAACACAAGCAGCTTCAGCTGTAACTAATGCAACAAAGATAATGAGAAGAGAGTTAAGTGCATACTTGAACTAATTTATTTTGAGACAGCCAATGTGATGACTTACTTTTTGCTACCAATTATCTTCCCTTCTGTTTTTTGTTTTCCAGGACTCTAAAGATATTGGAGTAGATGCCTCATGTCATGGGGAAGCTGGTTTACCCACAGATGGTGGTTTATCTAATTTAACGGTGGGCAATAAAACTGAAATTTTGAAAACTGATGAGAAATTCAATGAAAATCGATGGACAACGTCACATTGTTGTGATGAACCTGAAAATTTAGGCAGCCCAAAACAGCAACAGGAATCGAAACCAGAAGATGTTCCTATTCAGAAAAAAAGGAGTAGAAAACCAAACTCTTTAATAAAACCAGAAGAGGGCTATGATCCTTTATGTATGTTGGGCATTTGGACATCAATGAAAGACTCTCATTGTAGGAAAGATAAGAGGAAGACAATTTGTAATCCACGAAAAAAGATGATCTCCAAGGACTCATGTTTGTCGTCCAGGCCTGCGGGGGAACCGTCCAGTGCCCCCATTTCTCAAAAGGCTAAAAGGATCAAGAAACACTCTGTAGAAAGGCAAGGATCCTCGGCCAAGATACCTCTTGAAGAAAAAAGTAGAGGCAAGACTATTGTTTCAGAGGATCATAGAAGAGATATCATTGTCAAGGTAATAACTGACTCGCATAGATTTTGTTGCAATTTATTGTATCCAAGTAGTGTTTTTCTCTTTTGTCTTTACGTCTTTATATAAAATAACTCTTGAGCTATGTCAATGTTTGATTCTCAATATAGAATCATATCCTCAAGGATCTTCCAATGAATTGTTTAATCAATGCTTAAATTGTTAATCTGTTGAAGGATCTTCCAACAATCCTCATGAAAGAGAAAAAATTGTGATTAGTTTTCTCCTGGATCATCCTCCTTCATAATTATTTGTCATCGTAAGTGTTGGTCTGCCAATTCCCTGTAGATAGTCGTGTGGTCATTGCACAAATGACACACATAGTAGTCCATTACTGGGACAACAATGCTCCTTCGAACTCCAAATGCGATTATATTTGATCCTTTTGCATATCCAAGAATCTTATACATAATGCATTTAGAATACCATGTTTTTGTATTTCCACATGGTTGTTCCCGTAACTGCTGTTAGGATTTCCTTGCTTTTGTTCTTTTGTGATGATTTGTAATCAATAACTTGTCTGTCTATATTTTCTGACCGGCTCTAAAATTTTATTGCACCCCTATATGGAAATCCAACCTGACTAACATAATAGTGCACCGATGGGATCCAGAATCATTCGGAAAAAAGGCAACGGTCTTCGACCAAGGTAGCTCCTGCAAAAAAAAACGGGTTCAAGACTATTATTTCTAAAGACCTTACAGAAGATGTCGTTACCAACGTAATAAGTGACTTATGTAGATCCTATTGCAATTTACTGTATGCTAGTGGTGTTTTTCTCTCTTTTTTTAGTCTTTAACCCTTATAATTCTCTCTTGAGTTGTGCAGACGTTGGCTTCTAGACCTATATCATCTAAAGGGGAAGCTCTGTCTGGAAAAGTCTCTAAACCACTACACAAGAGGAAGAGTACCAAATCTAAGGAAGAGGTCTGGCCTTGTTATCTGTCTTACCTGTTATATTTTCAGTCTCCGAATAATTTTTTATTTGATGCAAGTCAAGCTCTAAGTTTGTGAAAACTTTGATACATCTCTTGAAACATGCAGAAAAACATGAATATTTTGTTGTTTTCTTCTGTTCCATTTTATCATATCATATTAAAATCAACAAACATGTGAACAATGTTGTTCAATTATATTTTCCTGTTTTGTCGCAGAATAATAAATCCTAAAACTGACTTAAAATTAAGTAAAAAATCTCAGTGGAGACAGGATTAATAAAAATAAGCAATTACTTGTAAAACAGAATAGTGAGTCTGAAATGATCTTGTGATCCTGGAGAAAATAAAATGAATAAAATACGTTGGTCTGAATTGACTGCTGCACCGATGCAAGAAGAATTATGTGCAATTTTGTTATACACCATAAGGCCTTGTTCATTGAAGATGCAGTTCTTTGGTATTTCATTAATACTTTTGGAAAACGTATAAGCAGGATTTTTACTGCTATTTATGTCTTTGATTTGGTCTGCAGTGGCTTTATTTGGCAACTTTATTAAATAACTCAACCATCAAAAAGTTAGTATATGTCTCAACTGAAATTTGGCTTCTAGTTATAGAAACACATATTCCTTTTGCAATTGGTTATTTTGAACTATAACTTTTGTGGTCCTCTCTTGGAGCAGTTTTAATTTCTCTTTAAAAAATTTCCACAAATAGACTTACCAAAGAATGCAAGCTATTGTAGTATCCTTGAATGTGATTTTGGGGTTACATCTTAGTTTCTCTGGGTGAGTTTGAATTAAGAATCCCCAATATGACTTGGGATATCATCGGGAAAGCTGCAAGAAAGATTTTGGCATCCTCGTAAGTTCAGACCAAATATTTTGCCCTAGATTTGACTTGTACTAAGATCTTGCCAAGTGCACACACACATGCGTGCACATATCTGTTATGTGTACGTCTTTGTGTGCATGGATACATTGCTTACCTGCTACGACGTCATAGCAAGTTTGTAGTGTTCTCAACTTTCTTTGCACAAATTGACACTGCCAGCACACTGAAATTGGGGAGAAAGAAGTAATTGAAGAAATGCTGAGAGGACACCAATTATCCACTGCTACTCTTCCTCTATTCCTCCCTCTGTCTGCTTGTGCGCATGCAGGCCTTACTTTCATGTCACATTAGCAATCTGTCCAACCTCCTGTATAGTAGAAAACAGTAGAAATATTAGCTATCCATTCTTTTTTCTTTTTTGTTTTCTAGAAAAGTGCATGACAACAAAATTTATCATAGTATTTATGGTGTGAGTGTCAATTCTTATCAGCTTTCAAAATCCAAAATAGAGTCTTTCCTGCCACCATTTCCTGACCTGGCCAATGAAGTCACCATCATAAATAGACAAAAATCTTCTCTAAATTCCTCCCCCCATGAGTTCCAACACCTTTTACATGAGTTATCGTTCAATAACTTCTTAAGAGGTTATATCAACAATTCTTCCATTATACATTTTATCAAATATTGGGTATATTTGGAGGATTATGGGTGTTAAAACGCACTTTGTTTTTGGCATCTATAAAAGAAAGTTTAAATAAATGAACTTAACCAGGTAGAACAATGCCAAGAACTGTGATTGTGTGGTTTGTTTTTAGAGCAACATCTGTAATGTGTCCAAAATAGTGGATCACAATGCTAAATTAAAGTCAATGTCAGGTGTGCTGGCCATATCCCACGGACATGCGCAGGCGCACACAAATACATTTGTTTGTGCAAGTATTTTATGCACCTATGTATCTCATTTGTTGTATATAGCAGATTAAATTCAGTTGTTAATATTTTTCTTTAGGCTTCCAAGGTAAGGGATGAGAGCAGATGTTTCGGTGAAGAGTTGGTTGGCTGCAAGATACAGGTTTGGTGGCCACTGGATGAGATGTAAGTACTCCTGATTATAACCATCTGACTCCAAGGACTTGATACCAAGCTGGAATCACTCAGTTCTTCATGTTCATTTATCCTTTTACTGATTAGAACGATCATTTAATTCTTTGATTTATCTCCTTTTGTAGGTTTTATGAAGGAAAAATTACATCTTTTGACCAATTGAATAAAAAGCACAAGGTAAAATTTCACATTCTTACATATAAGGAAATTCTTAGTTATCATCCTTATAATTGTAAACAACTTAGTTCGATTGATCAGTTTCTGGATTCGCAAACACATTTGCCCTAGTTATTGCACAGTCTACATCACTTGCAAATGCAGAATGTGATGTCCTTTCAGCTCAAAATATTGCCATGTTTTTGGAGTTAGCTTTAAATGATTAGATCTTTGCTTTGGAAAAATTATTATATCGAGATTGGATCGTGTATTGTGAATCACTTCTTCAAACTCTTATTGTTGCCATTTCATGACTTCATTTAGGTTGACTATGATGATGGTGACCATGAAATATTAGACCTCGCAAAGGAATGCTGGCAACTGATAGGCGATGACAATATGTCCCCTCATGTTGGTATTGCATTAATTTTCTTGTGATTTTTGGAATTAATTCCATTATGTAACATGTGTGTTTGTGTTTACACCTCTTTAATAGGAGCAGAAGACTGTTACATCTCCTAGTGCCTCAACAGAGATGTAAGCTTTTCTTTTGATGATCTGGGGCTTTATCATTTTGCATTAAAAAATTCCATTCCTAATCTTGAGACTGTTAGTTGTCAAAGTTTCAAGAATTATGCAGACCTTGGTCCTGTAATCTAGCAATCATGTGTATTGTTGAGCAGTTATTTAATCATAAATGATTTGAAAATTGTAGAAAAATATTTTTTTTAATCTGAAAACATGGTCACTGTAATCACACCATCTCTTTACTATTCATGTCTTTGTTTGACTTCATTCTTGTAATAATCATAAGGTATTGTATGTTCCTTTTTGTATCTTTATTCTCCGTTATCCTGATTTCTTGTATTGTCTATTTGCCCCAGAAATATGCGTTATTTTGATTCCCCGACTAGCTGAAAGTGGCTTTTACCTGTTATTGGGTTCAAAAGAACCTAATAAATGTTGTAAAAAATTCATTGCATTGATTGACTCTTGAATCTAGTATGTTTTTTAGTCTCTCAAGGATGCATGTGTTACTTTTTGTGGTAAATTCGTACAATAGAGTTACAGTAAAATAACAACTTAGGCAAAGTGTTGAAGAGAACTATATAATGTGAACTGGTGGTAAAGGATTAAATTTACTTGATGTCTTTGACAACTTGTTGGGCTTTTAACAGTATTAAAGACGTTACATATTATTTATATCATAAGTCTGGCTCTTTCACTCTCTATATCTGGTAATAATCTTTTAAAGCCAATTGGTGGAATTGAATAGTCCACAGACTCCTATTCCATTTTTACACCAAGCTAAAGTCCAGATTTAGACATCAATGTCTTATTTTATAATAATATCTTGTTTGATTTAGCTTATGTCCTAGACTATCTATTCCTTGTTTTATGATAATATCTTGTTTGATTTGACATATGTCCTGGACTATCTAGTTCACAATGTTGCTAAAGCTTACACCAAATTATTTTTACATTTTGTATATGTAGGTTAAATGATGTGTAAGAAAGTCTTCTCGTCTTTCAAAAGGGAAAAAGAAGGTGAGTTCCTTTTCTATAGGCTATCTTGAGTGTAAATTGAAATGCATTCTGATTGCCTGTTGATGATTCTAAGGTGAAGGGTACGACATCAGTTGTGTTGCTTAAACTTCAAATTCTTCCTAATTTATTGTCACTGGAACTCTTCCTTTTGTTACTTATGGAAAACTGTGTCATATAGAGTTTCCTCCAAAGGAGAGATCGTTTCTTTGATTTTTAGCCATGCAGTAGACATTGTGCTCCTTTCAGAAGCATATTCTGGAAAACCTAAAATAAGAAGGATTCTAGCAAGTCATTGATGTGACAAACTATCTGTCTCTTTTATTCATTGAGGGGAAAATGAGCTGTGCAAATATATAATTTCAGAGTTATGACATGAATAATGTATACAATTGTATCAGGAACTGTGGAAACTGATTTTGGATTGGTTGTTGTCTTTCGCAAACCTTTAGAAGAGATTCACGATTGTTGTTTCAATTAAGGTGCATTTACAAAATTTTCAAGATAAGCTCTTTGCTAAAAGAAGTCATTCATCAAAGTTTCTCTTCATTAATTCAATGCTTTTTCTTTCCTTATCGTTTGGACTGTTTTCTTTGAATCTTTTTATGCAGGCTCCTGGTGAATTCTTGCCATTGCCAATACCAAGGGACAAAAGAAAGAAAGTTCCTAAAACTAAGTCGCTGAAGAAACTAAAGAAGCAGGAGCACGATGCTGCAATGTTAGAATTCTTTTCTACGACTAGTTCTGATGTATTTTGAAGTTTGAAACAAAAAAAAAAAGGAATGTTGCAACTCACAAGCTTCATGTTAATAACAAACTGGATTTTTTTTTTTTAAAAAATTGATTTCAAGTTGTTTCTTCCTTTTTAAATGTGATTTTGGTAAGACAAGTACGATCTTGTATTCTGATTTTTAGTTTTTAACCAATTATTTTATAGATGGTCACCTTTTGGTGAGGATCTTGTAAACTTTACTCATTAAAATTATGCAGTGAAGAATGATAAATTTCTTTATGATCAAACAGAGAAAACCCTACTAGGAAGTGTTTGCCTGTTCTTATTCCATCTTGTCTGATAGTTCTAATTTTTGTTTGCTCATTGCAATTTGAAAGTTGTTCGGATTTCATCTTTTTCGAAAAATTAAGAGCTGTTGTAGTAGAAATATTTTTGAATAATTTTTTGAAATCAAAACGGTCAGATTTATTGTTTTTCTTATTCTTAAAGAATAAGAAAGAAGATCAAATCTTTTGTTTCCAATTCAAACTGATTTTTTGCTTTGGCTAAACTATAAATTTAGGGAAAATTTGTTCAATTAAGGTGAGTTTGTAAGCTATAGACAGAATTAAATATGGGGATCCATACTTCAAAATCTCCAAATTGTGCCTGCTACTTGGTAGAAAAGTAGTCTCCAAAAAAAATGTCTCAATAAAGATCATAGAAATAGAGCTTTGGTGGGAGAAAGTTTCAATTTGGCAGACAATGGCAGTGCTTGCTTGTAGGATTTTTCGGGAAAAAATCACTCCCAATTTTTTTTTTTTAATTATTATGTCCTGATTGGTTGTCAGATTTTTCCATGAAGCCAGAGTGGGTGCATAATCATATATATATATATATATATATATATATATGTAATATTATGTCAGAGTTGAAATGTGGACCATTTTTTGTGCTTTCTATATCTAACTAACAATATATATTCAACAAAAACTAAAAGTATCAATATATTATTTTTCTTATTTATAAATAAAAAATAATTATGAATATTATTTTAAAACATAAAACAAAAAATAAAAATATTAATTAAATGATTTTATATTATTTTTATAAATACTAGTACATATTTATGTACGTACATAGAAGTATGAATATTGTTATATTGTAGACAATACAAGTTTATTTTAGAAATGGCACATAAGTTTATATTACTTTAAACTAAATATTAAAATATTATTGTATTGTTGACAATATTGTATATTTAATATATCTAATATTTATGATTTATTTTTTAATATTTGTAATTTTATATTGATACTAATTTAATTAAAACATTTGAGAATGCAATTACGTATGTTGCTTATACGTACATGCAAAAAATTTTATAATACATTCTAGTTTGTGTATATATGATTGTAATAAATTTTGATTATGAATATATATTGAAATACAAAAAGAAATTGATATTAATTTATAATAATATTTTTTAAATTAAGAAAATAATTTTATAATATTTTTATAAAAATTAATGTACATATTTATGTGAGTGCATAGATACACACAACATATAAATACAAAGGTAAAAGTTGTACATGAAGTTATATACTTAATACTAGTTGAATAGTGAAAGTTAAAAAATAATAATTAATATTTGTTAAAAAATAAAAATAAAATAAATAAGAAAAAAATCCATTTCCAAACAACATTTCATAAACTTTTTATAAAAATTCTCATATTCAATCGTACTTGAAAAAAATATCACATCATTTGTTATTATTATGTTTTTATCCTATATTCAATTATATTCTTAAAATTTATTATTATTTTTAAATAATTTTTTTTACTAGTCTCTTTCAAAATAAAAATGAACGAAATGAAATATAAGGCTACGATTGTTAATACACATTTATAAATATTTAACTGTTCATGATAAATGAATTGCAAGTTCTTGTTTCCTTTCTCATAGGCGAAAAAATGTTGCAGTCTTGCAGATAGAATGAGACTTGGGATTGGGATGATTCCGACAAAAAAATGGATTTGATGTGAGCAAATTAAAATTCATGATATATTTGTATATATGAATTTGACTGTCCTCATTATTGTAATCGAAAAAATGCATGTTTATGTGAAGGTTGTCTATGAAATTTATGTTATCTTTTAAACTTATTTAAAATATTGAAAAAAATTGAAAAGGAAAAAACTATAATTTAGTGCATAATAATAATCTTTGCATTAACAAAATAATTTTATAAGATTTTTATAAATTTTAATGTACATATTTTTGGACGTACAACTATACACACTATATATAAATATTCTTAATTGTAGTAATTGAATGCTAAAAGTCAAAAAAATAATTAATATTTTACAAGGATTAAATACGAAATAAAGTAGTAAAGATGAATTTTTACAAAAAAATATACTTCTAAGCAATATTCGTTAAAATTTTATAAATATTTTCATTTTCAATCATCATTTCACAAAAAGAAAAAATATCACAATGACTGTCATTGTTACATTTTCATCTTATATTTAATCACATTCTCAAAATAATTATTATTTTTATAAAATAATTTTATTTAATTATTTTCTTTTAAAATAAAAATGAATGGAATGAAATGACAAACAATCTCCTAAAATTTGAATGCAGCAAGTGCTGATGATAATGCAAGTGAAAGAGGATAATCTCAAATATTTTAACCATCTTTGTTGTTAAATCTACTTCAAAAGTACATTTTAAAGATAAATATTTTCAATTAAATACTAAATTTGATAACAAAATATTAAATTTGATATAATATGCTTTCCACCGCAACATCAAATTTGGTGTAAAATATATTTTTATTTTGCCCCCAAATTTGTCCTACTCCAAATTTTACTTCTATTTAAATCCCATATTGTATGTTTAATTATCTGGTAATATAGTTTTATTTACTTATTTTAATTTGGTTATTATTTTGAAATAATATTTATAATAATTAATATTTATAATAAATTATAATATTTAACCATTAATAAGTAAATACATTGAAATAACACTATTAGACTTTATATTTATTTTGTGAATTTTTTTGTGTTATACATGATGTGTAATGTAGTATTTTTTAATTGTAAATTTTATTATTGTGATATAATATATAAGTAATTAAATAATTTTAAAAGTAAATAACTTAGTGATAATTAAAGAAATAATAATAATAAAATATTTATAAAATTTAGTATAATGGGTTAAAAATAATTTACATCAAAATATTAAATTTGATTTGTGGGATTTTTGTCGATTCATAAAATTTAATATAAAAATTATACTAAATTTGATACAATAGGTTGGGAACGAGGTGACAAAAAAACCAACTACAAAATGGGACACCCTTATTAGAAATGCTATAAATTTGGAGAAAGGGTTTATGAATGTTCCATATTATATTATGAGTCTTGTATTATTAAATTTATCTATTTTGAAGTAACAGAGTTCAGAGTAGTAATTCTTGGAAGCCACTTTCCTTAAACCCGGAATTAGCAGTCCCAAACCCATTTGGTTCTTCCCGCGCCCCCTCCAAGCGCAGCGCTAGCATCTGGCAATGGAAAATTCGAGGGCATTTCGTCAATATCCACTTCAAAAGACTCGAAAAAGATTGCCCCGATGGTGCCCACTATCCCCGCAACGCTGACATGGAGAATTTTTTGGTGGATTTCATCAGTGCCCTTGATAGTCCCATTGCAAATCATGCAACAACAGGTAAGTGATATGGTCATCCTTGTAATTTTATGATCAAATTGTGAATCTTGAAGTTGATTCTTTATGCTTACATTTCTGGGCTTTGTTTATGTTTATCAACCTATGAGTATTCCCTTTAGTTTTCAGTAAGTTGTTATTTAACCCTGCTTGCATACCAGATCTTTATTTGGGAGTAATCAATATGTCTATGCTCATTCTTTGTTTGTTGGTTTGGGGAAAAATTCTATTGGGGTTTAAGGTTATCAAATGAACTATAATTTTTATAATATCTATAATTTGTTATGTTTTTACTAATATAGTGGTCGGATGTACGTGCATGGAACTGTCATATGCCCATCGTATTTCTTAAAATAAAATTGGTAATTGAACGACTGAAAATTATAATTCTAAGGAATCAATCACTGTTCATCATCTAGTTTCACTGACGTTTTCTTATTTTTTCTATGTTTGGAAGTAATTATTTCATATTGCATTTCTTAGCTTATAATTTTACAAAATTCGCTGCATGTATTGTTGTCTTATTGTAGTAAAAAGTTTTCTTCTTCTAGTTTATGCAAAACAAAAATATCAGGTAAGGAACCCAATTAAATTTATTTTATTACCAATATGATTGATACTTGTGGGTTTTCTTTTGTCATTACATGATATAAAGGGTAAGGTTCATTAAAAATCCCTTCGAACTATGGCCTTTTCTTATGATTTTTACCAGTGAAATGCTTCATTGAATTAGAAATTTGAAAATAAGATTTGCTGGACCAAAATATCGTGTAATAATTAGCACCGTTATTTTTTGTCTCACTTTCCCCTCCAGATGGCGATTCCTTGCACAACTTGCCCTTTGCTGCCAACTTTACCTATTGCTACTAGCATTATCATTGTATAACCTATCCCTTGCCATCCCCTCGACCTTCGTCATTGCCACTACCTAGTCCACGTTTGTCTTCCTTTTTTTCCATCTCCACTCCTCTCCCACCCCCTTTTTGCACCATTGTTGTCATAGCATAGCGAACTCTCCTTGCTTTGCTCCATTTCTACTGAGTACCTCCCGTCATCTATGATTCCTCCTGTTGTCATTGTGATGGAGCAGCAGAGCGACAAGTAATTGAGTGGGATCAATTAAACCAACTCAATTCTTAAAATTCTATCTATATTTGAAAATAGAAAAACGAGGGTCAAAGTTTTGAAGGTAGGACATAATGGGGAATTTTGCTTTTAGTTAAAATTGAATATAAAAAAGTGTGGCTTAATTTATAGAAAATTAGCTAACCATATATATGTGATAAAAGAAAAAAAGAAATGTTTTTAATACCTTTCTCTAATGAAGCTCTAAACTCAAATTTCGTGTTTAAAAATCAAAGATAAGAAAAATAATATTATGAGATAATTACAATTTGGTCCCTCATCTTTCTCAATAATTCAATTTCAGTCCCTGTTCTTCAACCTTCATCAAAATTATTCCATAACCTTTCTATGTTCTGACTAACTTAGTTATTATTGTCAACTCTTTTTTAATTACTAATAGAGTTGCACATGCAAAGGGGCTAAAATAGTAAATGTTCAAACTTAAGGGACTAAAATTGTAAAATGTTCAAACTTAAGGGACCAGAATCATTAAACTTCAAACTTAGGGAACTCACACTATAATATTCTCAATGCTCATGTGTGTTGCATGAAGATGGTTTCCATTAGGGACTTAACAATGTTCAAATGACTAGGACGTTTTTGTCTAAAAATAGAAATATGGGGACTAAATTTGGAGAGGGTTGAACGATTAAAATTTAATCAGTGACAAAGATGAGAGAACAAGAATATAATTATTCCAAAAGAAAGATAAATAAAAGTTTGAATTGGTTTCAGTTTAATTATATGATTCTTCTATTTAAATAATAAAGTTTGAGAATTTGAATACTTGAAGGTAGATCAACCAGATGATTTCCTCTAAAATGAATTTTATTTGTAATGACATTAATTTTAGGACTTCTTTGTAATCTCGAATTAACCGATGTAGTTTAATTTGTATTTCTCTAGGAATGATTTGATATCTCTAAAATGAATTTTATTTGTGATGACATTAGTTTTAGGACTTCATGGTTTGAATTTTATAGGATTTCTCTTTTGGGAGAGATTAGTAGTAAGGAATAAGACCAATTATGGTTAGAGTGGATTTTAGGTACGAGGGAGGTTTATATAATTTGGGTAAGGGGAATCTTTAGATGCTCCCAACGAGGTAGCTGAATCTGAAAGTGGACCTGAGGAAAGAAAGGGTGAAAGACCAAGTTAATAGTTTCAAAAAAGTTATACAAGGAAAAATAATACTACTATTATGCCCCCTCTGATGCTCCTCTTGATGATACTACCATGTCTTCAGATGGCTCTTCCAATATTGATCTTGAGGTTAGGAGATATCCACTTTGTGATCGTAAAGAACCTGATAGGTGTGGTTTCTCTAAATCATCTTTTAATGTTGTTTATTTCATTTCTAATTTTGTCTCTTAGCATCATCTTTCTAAGACTCACCTAACTTTTGCCCTTGAGTTATCTTTTGTGTCTATTCCAAGTTTTTTTCAAGAAGTTCTTGGAGATCCTAAGTAGAAGTTTGCTATGGTAGAGGAAATGAAGAACTCTACTTCGGAGATGGTCGCGTGTGTTTTCGGTGAAGTATAAACCAGACGGGATAGTAAACGTCTACGGTTGACAGGTACAAGACTAGACTTGTTGCCAAGGATTACACCCAAACTCACTCTCAAGAGATGTTTACTCCTATGGCTTAGACAAACATTGTTAGATTATCCATTGCAGTTTGTTAGTAGTTTGATATGAAGAATGCCTTTCTCCACGGGGTGTATATGGATCCTCCTCCGGGGTTCACACCAAAAGGAGGTAAGGCTATTGGTTGAAATAGTCACCAGTCGAAACAGTTACCAACAATATGCTTTGGACAATTGAGCTACTAAAAGAAGGAGTATGGTTTTAAGCAAGCTTTGGCAAATCCTACTTTGTTCTATAAGAGAGTTGGTGCTGATATAACTTTTCGTATTTTTTTTTTGTGATGACATGATTGTTATAAGTAATAACTCCAGTCAGATAGAGAAGCTTCGGAAGCTTTGGAGCTATCTGGCCAAGGAATTTGAAATGAGGAACTTGGGAGCTGTAAAATATTTCTTGGGTATTGAAGTGTCTTGTTCAAAGCAAGGACTTTCCCTCTCCCAAGGGAAGTATACATTAGGTCACTTGGCTAAAACTAGTAACTCTGCTTGTGAACCTGTAGATGCTCCCATTAAGATGAATTATGACCTTAGTATCTATCTTGATTAGGTTCCTACAAACAAAGGAAGATATTAGAGGCTTGTAGAGAAGTTGAGCTATTTGACTCATATTAGACCTGACTTATTATATGTACCTAGTGTTGTGAGTCAATTTATGCACAATCCGAATGACCAAAACATGAATGTAGCGAATTGTATCTTAGATTATCTAAAGTTTGCTCCACACAAAGGTATTATGTTCTCCTGACATAGACATCTAGATATTGTGGGTTACTTAGATTCTGACTTTGTTGATTTAGGGTGGATAGGAAGTTTATGTCATAGGAAGTCTACGTCATGTATTATTTGTTGGAGGTAATTTGATGACTTGGAGGAGTAATATAGGATGTGGTATTGTTGTGTAGTGCAAAAGCTGAATACCGTGCTCTTCATCATGTGACTATGGAGCTTACTTGGTTAAGAATCCTCTTAAGTGAACTCAGGTTGGATCCAAAGAAACTTATGGTGCTTTTGTGATAACACGACAACTATTGAGATAGCAAATAATTTGATACAACACCACTAAGTATATTGAACTTAACAAAAATTATATCAAAGATAACCTAAATTCTAGTAGGATAAAAGTTCCTTACACACGATCTGCTGGCTGATGTGATGACTCATGATGTTAGTAGTCGTCCATTCTAGACAATACTATCCAAGTTGGGCATGTGCGATATCCTTGCACCAACTTGAAGGGGAGAATTAACCTGTATAACTGTGTAAATTTTTTTAGCTAGGAATTAGTTGTCAGATTAATTGTATAGTTGACTTTTTCAATAGGCTTTTATCTTGTACAAATACTCTTTTGAGATTTATCAATTATTTGATTGTACACAGCTTCATCTCCAGGACACTTCCACTCATGAACTTCGAATAGGTCAAGTTGTTGCCATTGAAGTTTGAGGGAATTGAAGTACTGGGTGACATAGGAATCTCCTGTCAAGGATCATGAAGGACACTTTCGAGAGAAAACAGTTCCGATTTGTTTTCAGAACTAGAATATGTTTCTTTGGCTGCATCCCAAATTCTTTCTTTGTACCATAGAGTAGGAAATTTTTTCCATTCTTGTTGGTCATAGAATTAATCAACCAAGACATTACCACATTATTTTTTTATTTCTAGACTTTGAATATTTGGATCTTCTTTCTTCGGGGTGGTTAATGCTCCATTGAGATAATCGTCTTTGCTTTGTCCACTGAATAACATCATCACAGATGGTCTTCAATTTGTGGTCTGTGATGAAGGCTGCTCTCAAGCCTAGAATTTGTCAATTCTAATGACAGCTTCTGGATGGGAAGTGAGAAGTGACTTTTGATATGGAGCTCTGCCTTTCAGTTGTCATCCCGTATTTTGTCAATTGGAGGAAAAAATTTCAGAGGATTAGAAACACCGTGGTATCATCAAGAAAAATGATAATTCTTTTTTCATTTGAACAATGGAAAACTCAAGAATAAAATAGAGGAGAGAACATGATTCCCTTCCTCTAATTATCCTCTTCTTAAGGCATAAAAGAAGTTAATTTTCCTAATTCCTCTAAAATAGGAAACTGAATAAACTGGAGTTCAATGTAACACACTACCAAATCTTTTATTCAAGGACCAAAAAAAAAAAAAAAGAAACTAAATAGTAAAAACCCTTAACTACACTTATATTCTCAGATTTCAGTAATCTTGAGTTATAACCGACATAGTTTAATTTGTGTTTTGTGAGGGACCTTGAACACCTTTAATTCTCTTGAACTTGACTTGGTGAAATTTTGAAATTCTCTCTTGCTTGAGTGTAAAATTGTCTCTCTCAACTTTTTGGGAACTTCTTGGTCTACAATTTCCTATGGTGGAAGACATGATTTGATTAGCCTTCAATTACTTAAGGTGAAAGATATGATTTAATTGGTTTGAATAACTCTACTTGACACCATGACCCATTCAATATTATAAGTTCCAAAATTAATGTAAAGCTCAAATTGCTAACGCATGTTAACATAGAATTGGTGAAAAAGTTTACATATTTACTGAAGCTATTATCAATCATTTTCACATTATGTCAAATATTTGTGACAATTAAAAAACTCATGTATAATATGTGTCAAAAGTTTAATTAAGCAATATATTGAGATATTGAAATTAAGTAGAAACATAATAAGTGAATTGCATTAATAAATGGGATAAATATTGCCAAATAGAATAGCTTGAAAAATAATCTGAAGATTGGAGGTCATTATGATGTGAAGTGCAACTTATACGGTTACACAATCAGACACAGCCAATACACACTTTAATATTATCTTTACACAACTATTACTGTAATCACATAAGATTACCTCAATTCCTAGTGCTGTCCAGCAGCGACATATTGATTATCTTTCAATTATTCCTGATGCCAAAATCATCTGACTGGATTATATTACCAAATTCAAGAGATTTGAGTTGGACGGAAATTTTTCTCTCTTATTCAATACCATCCATCTGCCAGCGCTATGCCATCAATTGCCTATTCATGAGATGAATTTGTTTTCAAAATGTTGCAAGGATAAAATGCCACGTATCCAGGGGCTTCTTTGTGTTGTCCATTTTGTGTAAAACATGACGCACGATTCTCTGTCAGTCTTATCTGTCTGCCAGAGGTATGCCAGCAAAATGCCTACTCATGAGATAAAATTGTTTTCAAAATGTTCCTATTATAACATGCCACGTATACAGGGGCTACTGCATATCGTCCATTTTGCACAACATCTGAGTCACGATTCTCTGTCTGTCCTCTATAAAGATCTTTTTATATCCCTATTCCAGTTTGCATTGCAAAGTTATCTTTTCTTGAACTTTTTGCTTCTGCAAGAAAATGGCTGCTTCAAGTTCTTAAGAGAGAAACTAGAGTTGATCCAGAATCATCTATGCAGGAGAAGTTGAAGAATATATTTGTCTAGTATGGGAATGAGGTTCTTAAACATGATTTTACTGAGGAGTTTCTGAGGAAACTTGAGGTAAGCCCCTCTTACCCCTTTCAGATTTAAAGTGGAATATTCGTATATGCGTGTTTTATTGTTGTTTCACAGAAATAATTAAGGGGTTATTCAAACCAATGCTCATGCTTTTTTGAGCATTGGTGATTTTTCTTTTGATGCATTTAGAGCTGTGTGTTTCATTAACACAGAGAATCTGGTTGTTGATTTTTGTGCTATAATAATCTGTTGTTATTGTTGTGTATGCGTCTGTGTTCTGTTTTTTCCTTTTCCTTCAGGATTGATGATCTTTTGTTGAATCAGAGGTATACAATTATATGTAGATGTTTCACAGATAAAGCTATATACATGATTACTTTGAAATAGTACCCATGGGAATGATCAGTTTATACCGCAATGTTTTGTTGTGGTAAGAATTTTGTACAACCTGCTGGTTGAAACATATACTGATAATGAATGCTTATTTCCTATTTGTTTCTCTGATGTGTTATTACAGATCTACAAGAAAAGAAAAATTCTTTTGTATAGCCTGGGATCGTAATATCATCAATTGAAGAATGAGATGCAAGTGCCTGTAGTCGAAGGCTTGTACAGAAGTGTTTTTAAGTTTGTTGTTCTCTCAAAATTAAACATGCACGGCAATCATCAGCGAGAAGCTTTTGAACAAATGAGTTTGGGAGACAAATGTGATTAAGTATTAAGATTAAGAACATAGATGGATCTTGTGAGGACCCTGGACTTCTTTCACAAAATGGACAGACTTCTAATTGATTTGGCTTGCCTTAAGTCTCATGCAAATTACATATCGGTGAGCCACCAATTTCCTTCTCTTGCAATTCCTTATGAGACGGAATTATCATAATTGAGTCTACTTTTGCCTTTTTGACTTTTCCGACTTTAATATTGAGGAAATAGAAACAGATGGCAAGGTGAATAATCAAGAAAGAAATTGAACTCCCTTTGGAATGGATTCATTATAAATACCGCACTCTAATCAAACACAATTGCTTTATTTTGATAGCTTATCTATTTGAATTGAAATCAACTTGCTATGATGCATAGTATACTTATCAAGTTTTTGAATTTTTAGCTTATCCTTCCTCATATTGTTCTTCGTCATTTCCATGGAACTACATGGAGTTTATTCTCATGATCCATGATCCCACAAGCTTATCATCTTTTTTACATGGAATACCTCAAAAGATTTGAGAGTGATGCCAGCCGTTTGGGCTTTATCTTTTCAGAATGGAAAGAATCTCATATTTATTGTCTTTCTTTGCTTGTCTTTCGTCATGCTCGAGAGCAATTCTGTTAACTCAGTTCTAATTCCTATATTTTGGCCTTCAAGTGTTAGAGCATCTTTTATCACTTATAAAGCAAGAGCAGAAGAAATTGGTGGAAGGGGCGTCTCAATCCTCAAAAAAGGGCCTTAATAGCCACTGAGCTTCCTAGACATGCTGAAGTGGATGTAAGAATGCCAACATCTTGCATCGGTGATATCATAGGAATTATAGCACCTGATCAACCACATGAGGAAGACCAAATGGAGGTAATTCTGAACGTCTCAAAGATGTTTCATTTGTCTACCTTTATTCAGATTCTGCATCCTTTTTTGAGAGTTACTCCTCGAAAAAGTTTATGTTCCTGCTTTCTCAAATGATTATGAGGAATATTTCAATATTCATGTTTACTTGACTGACTTTCCATTTGCTTGTTTGCAGGAATTTTTTCAGCTGGCTAATACTGCTTTCAAGAAATTGTCTTGCATGGCTGGTCGGGCCCATTCCAAAGTTGTTTTAATCCTTCAAACTATTTCACATTTCAGGTTATGCATGGTGATGTTGGACTTTGAATTGTATAACATGGTTCATGAAATGTTTTACCTGTTCCTGAATGCCATATGGTAGGAAGTTTTATCTGTCCTCTTTTTTTCTTTTTTCTTCTAAATCCAGATTGTTCCTAATCACTTAGGTTTGCTTTCATTATTTTTTTCAAGTTGTTGTAGTTAGGCATTTGTGTTGACATCGTAGGAATTACCTGCATTGATGTGAAATTAAGGACGCTGACTTGATGTAGCTTAAGGCATTTCCAACAAAGCTATAATGTATTTCTGGTTGCAAAATATCCACCGACATACCGGTATTATATGCCCGATTCATCTTTGTGGTCATCATCACATGCCTTGACTCCCTTAAGGTCTAAAAATTTGTAGGCTATTTTGTTCATGGTAACAATTCATAAATGTGTGTTTTTACCGACAGAGAAAAGGAGGAATCTATTGAATGCGCTCAATATGAAAAACTAAAGTTGCTTGACAGTTTGTCACTGAGGAGTAATTGTTGATTCAAGTAGATATTATACCTCGATAGAGTGCTGTCGCTGATCCAGACAAGCAACTCTCTGTAGTTCTTAATTATTTCCTCACTTTACATGTTCATGATACGCTGCATGACATTTAGACTGATGTGGGTGTTTAAACTTTACCAGCAAATTATTGCGGAGAAATTGAAGTGATTAATGGACACAGTATCTGATAAGATGCCATTGATTGCACATAGAATGCACGAAGACATAGCTGAAGGGGATCTACATGTTTACAAATGAGTTACATGTGCTTATATTTGTATGTATCACTGTAGACTTACATGAAAAATGAAGTTTCCGTGATGGTCATCTTGAAGATGCTTGAAATCTTGGAAAGAATCTTGTCTTTGTTTACCTTTGTGGCGTAACTATTAAAAACTTATGTTTACCTATTTGCCAACTATAGGCCCAGCCACCCTCAAGATATATTCTCAGGCATGGAGAAAATTATGACCTATATCATTCACAACAGTGTGGATTACAATGAATGCTCATTGGAGCTTGCTAAGACCCTTCTTGCCTGTGTAAAGAAGGGAATCCTGGTAAGTACCTTAATCTTGTACCGGTTTTGGTGTTATCTTACCATCTATTATTGAAAGGGCTGTTCTTTTGATTAAAATGTTTCAACTCTTTTCTGAGCAGGGGGAAAAGGTATTTGAGGACTGTGCTGATAACCTCAAAATATATCTTCCAGAAGCTCTCAGATGCATGGGCACTGCTCTTGATGATTATTCTGATGTTGTTCTATCCTTGTACCAGGACACAAGTCAAAGGGATAACTTGGTGTGTATCTCTAGTAGTTATACATATAACACATAAATACAAGATGCATGCTTCGTTTGATTAGACCGGAAACATTGTTGAGTTTATCTTTTCAGAATTCGGAAATAAGTTGCTTATCTTTGTTGTACCTCTTTGCTTTTCTTTTTCTTTTTTCTTTTTTCTTTTTTCCTTTTCTTTTGTTCATGCTCAAGAGCAATGCAATTAACACAGATTTCTGCTCCTATTGTTAGGCTTTTCAGAGGTTAGAGCATCTTTTATCACATATAATGCAAGAGCACACGAAATTAGCGGAAGAGGTACTTCAACCCTCAAAGAAGGCACTAGTTGTCTATGACCTTCTCGGATATGTATCCTTTCGTAGGTTCTATGAAAGAGAAGTTACATCTTTTGACCATTTGAATAAAATGCACCTGGTAAAATCTCAAATTCTTACATATATAGAGATTCTTAGTTATCATCCTGATAAATATAAACAATTTAGTTTGATTGATCAGTTTCACAATTGCATTTGCCCTTGTTATTACACAGTCTACATCACTTGCAAATGCAGAATGTGATGTCTTTCAGCCCAAAATGATCCCAACGTGTTTTTGGAGTTAGCTTATAATGAGTAGATCTTTGCCTTGGATAAATTATTACATTTGTGCATTGTGAATCACTTCTTCAAATTCTAATTGTTGCCGTTTCATGACTTCATTTAGGTTGACTATGATGATGGTGACCATGAAATATTAGAACTTACAAAGGAATGCTGGCAACTAGTAGGCTATAACAATTTGTCCCCTCATGTTGGTGTCGCATTAATTTTCTTGTGATTTTTTTGAAATTTATAATATATGTAACATGTGTGTTTGTGTTTACCTATTTAACAGGAGCGGAAGACAGTTACAGCTCCTAGTGCCTCAACAGAGATGTAAGCTTCTCTTTTGATGATCTGGGGCTTTATTATTTTGCATTAATAAACTCCGAAATAATCTTGAAACTGTTAGTTATCGAAGTTTCAAGAATTATGCAGACCTTGGTCAAAATTTGCTTCTTCAGTTTACACTTATAATCTAGCGATAATGTGTATTGTTGACCAGTTAATTTTTATCATAAATGATTTAGGAATGATAAAAAAATAAGTTTTTATTCTAAGATATGGTCACTGTAATCACATCATTTCCTTACTATTTCATGTTTTTGTTTGGCTTTATTCTTGTAATATTTCACTTGAGTTGTGCTTTTTGTATTTCATCCTCCTTATCCTGATTTCTTGAATTATCGATTTGACCCAGAGATATGCATTATCTCGATTCCTTGACTAGGTTAAAATGGATTTTACCTATTATTGGATTGAGAAGAACCCAATAAATGCTGTGAAAAATTTATTGCATGGATTGACTCTTGATATCTGGTACAGTTTTTTAGTCTCTCAAGGAGGCATATGTTACTTTTTGTGGTAAATTCGTACAATAGAGTTACATTTAAAGTAACAACTTAGGCAAAGGCAAAATGTTGAACAGAACTATACATTGTGAAGCGATTGTAAAGGATTAAATTTATTTAATGTCTTTGACAACTTGTTGGGCTCTCAACATTATTAAAGAAGTTATATACGATTTATATCCTTAGTCTGGCTCTTATACTCTCTACATCTGGTGATAATCTTTAGAAGCGAACTGGTGGAATTGGATAATCACGTACTCCTATTCCTTTTTAACACCAAGCTAATGTTCAGATTTATACATCAATTTCTTATTTTTTTTTTGTTAATATCTTGTTTGGTTTAGCATGTGCTGGACTATCTAGTTTACAGTGCTGCTAAAGCTTACACCAAATTTTTTTTACATTTTGTACATGTAGGTTAAATGATCGTATAAGAAAGTCTTCTCATCTTTCAAAAAGGAAAAAGAAGGTGAGTTCCTTTTCTATAGGCTATCTTGAGTGTAAATTGAAATGCATTCTGATTGCCTGTTTGATGATTCTATGCTAAATTCTAAGGTGAAGGGTCCGAGATTAGCTGGTGTTGCTTAAACTTCGAATTGTTCATAGTTAATTGTCACTGGAACTCTTCTACTTGCTCCTTTTGTTTTTTATTTAACAAGTGTGATGCCATATAGAGTTTCCTCAAAGACAGATCGTTCCTTTGATTTATAGCCATGCAGTAGACATTGTGTTCCTTTAAGAAGCAGATTCTGGAAAATCAAAAATAAAAAGAAGGATTCTAGCAACTCATTGATGTGACAAACTAGCTGTCTATTTTATTCGTACAGGGGATAATGTGCAGCAAAATATGCTGTATAAATATATAATTTCTGCGTTATAACATATGATTAATGTGTATCATTGTATCAGGAACTGTGGAAACAGATTTTGGATTATTTCTTCATCTTTCTTCTAAGTAAAGTGCATTTACAAATTTCCCAAGATAGGCTCTTTGCTAAAAGAAGTCAATTCATCAAAGATTCTCCTCCTTAATTGAATGCTTTTTCTTTCCTTTTCGTTTTGACTGTTTTCCTGGGATTTCTTTATGCAGTTCCTGTTGAATTCTTGCCATTGCCAATACCAAGGGACAAAAGAAAGAAGGTTTCTAAAACTAAGTCCAAGGGAAGGGCTGCTAGCTGATGAAACTAAAGAAGCAGGAGCATGATGCTGCAATGTTAGAATTCTTTTCTACAACTAGTTCTGATGTATTTTGAATTCTGCAAAAGGACAAAAAGGATTATTGTCTCTCATAAGCTTCAGGTTAATGACAAACTGGACTTTTTTATTTAATTTCAAGTTGTTTCTTGCTTTTAAATGTGATTTTGGCTAGACAACCAGGATCTTGTAAACCAATTTTTATTTTATGACCAATTTTTTTGTAGATGGTCGCCTGAGTTTAACCTTTAGGGCGCGCGACTCTTCTGAATCTTTAACTTTACCAGGAAATAATTCGGAGAAATTAAAGTGATTGAAGGACACATTATCTGATAAGATGCCATTGATTGCACATACAGTGCATGAAGACTTAGCTGAAGGGATCTACATGTTTACAAACGAATTGCATGTGCTTGTATTTGAATGTATTACTGTGGATTTACTCATATGACAAATGAAATTACTTCTGTGATGGTCGTGTTGTAGATGCTTGACATCTTGGAAAGAATCTTGTCTTTGTTTACATTTGTGGCGTAACCATCAACAACTGATATATACCTATTTGCCAACTTTGGGCTTAACCACCCTCAAGATATATTCTTATGCATGGAGAAAATTGTGACCTTAATCATTCACAACAATGTGGATTGCAATGAATGCTCATTGGAGCTTGTTAGATCCTTCTTGCCTGTCTGAAGAAGGGAAACCTCGTAAGTACCTTAATCTTTTACTGGTTTTAGTGCTATCTTACCATCTTCAGATTTTATTAGAAGGGCTGTTCTTTTGCTTAAAGTGTTTGAATTCTTTCCTTTGAGCAGGGGAAAAATGTATTCGACTGTGCCGATGACCTCAAAATATTAGGTGAGTCACTGGTATTATATAGTATGACTCAGATTTCTGGACATCATCACATGCCTTGACAATGTACGTAATCGTAATTGTATTTGACCTCATTATGTTTTAAAATTCAAGTCTTTCCTATGGCCTTGTAGTGTGAATTTGATAAGCCATAGACCATGCTCTGCTGGACTGCCTCCCTCCAAAGTACTCCCTGCATAGATTATTTTCACTTCAGGATTTTTTATTTAAATTCTTCTTAGATTAAAGAGTAAGATGAGATAGTGGTTTGTAGAATGCTTATACAGACTCTTTCATGGTGCTAGTAAGGTATACTGACTAGATAATCTGACACTGTAGGATAGGATTGTGGATAAAATCTTTCGGCCAATGGCTCACACTTTAGGTCTAAAAAGTGGGTTGGTGATTGGTGTCTATTTAAATGCGCCTAGTACATAAATTAAGGTTACTTGAGAGTTAGCCATTTAGAAGTAGTTATCACTGTAAGTCGATACTATGGCTTCAATTAAAGTTTCATGATATGCTTCTTGATATGATGACTTTTAGGGCGTGATTATTATGGGTTTTAACTGTTACCTAGTTATCCAGAGAAATTGGAGTGATTAATTGTCTACAGGATGGACACATTAATGTGATAAAATGCCACTGATTGCACTTGTAACTCGGTGAAATTTAGCTGGAGGGACTACAAGTTTACAAATGAAACCTTCGTGCATATATATGTATATATGGTTGTGGGATTGCTTACATATGACACTTGACTTCCCGAAATAGAATCTTTTACTTTCTTGTCTCCATTGTAGCATAACTATCAACAACTGATGTTTTCTTTGCCAACTTTAGGCCCAGCAACCCAAAAGATATATTATCAAGCATGGAGAAAATTATGACCTTAATCATCACAACAATGTGGATTGTTATGAACATTCAAGTTTAAAGAAGAAAAACTTCGTGAGTACCTTAATATTGGCTTTTTGTTGATTGTAATGTCATATTATATTTTCTAATTTTATTAATAGACGATCTTTTGCTCAGAATGTTTCACCCTTCTCCTCTAAACTGTGAAAAGAAGTGATGACCCAGGATACATCTTCCGGAAGCTGTCAGATGCATGGGCACTGCTCTTGATGATTATTCTGTTTTTGCATCAGATACAAGCATAGGATGCAACTTGAAGGGAAAACTTGGCATGTATCCCTAGTAGTTGTAAATTCTAAACTGAACTACAAAGAGGAATTCTTTGTTTGATTAAACCACTTTCCTATCACCTTAAGCTTGAGACTCTCGTCTTCAAGCCATTAGATTAGAAGTGTTATTTCCTGTTGTCTTTGTGGCTCAACTCCATGTACTATGTTATTACTTTTTTTTCCAGACATGTATATGCTACAATATGTAATCAGTTGGTCAATCTAGTTGAAAGAAATTCAATTTTGTTTTGTTTTTTAAATTTGTTCAAAATCAGCCATGGCCATGACTTTCTTTTATGGATAAATGATCTTTGATTGTCTAAGTTCGTAGGGATACATTTATATGTTCATAAAATGTTGAGAATGTCGTGGAGAAGTTTGTCTTGTCGTAGATGGTAGATTCAGGATTCTTTAAGTTTGTAGCGATACATTTATATGTATATATGGTGTTTAGCACTTCTCATCATCCCTTGCACAAGGTTGCACATTACATACATTTAGTGGCTCTAGGGCTACAAAATTAATTTAACATAAAAGAAGGGACCAAGAAAAACAAAGAAACATAGAACAAACGACAATAGTATTTCATCATAACAAATTTAGTTCTCAACTAAAATAATACCTAATTTGTTCCCACGGCATGGCGTAGCAGTAAGATAAACAGAGGTTTAACAATGATAATTAGGGTTCAAATTCTTGTGGTAGCAAAAATCTTAATGCACTAACAGAGGTTTAACAATGATAATTAGGGTTCAAATTCTTGTGGTAGCAAAAATCTTAATGCACTCTTGTAGTTTTTTCGGGGGTTTCTATCGCGTGACGTAAAATGGGTACTATAGGAAGATGTGACGTAAATAGGGTATTATAGGACGTAAATAGGGTATTATAAGAAAAGTAGGCCACAACGAATATCTATTCTAACTGTGTATAAGTTGTGATCGTATCCAAATTAACCTGGAAAGCGAAATAGGGGGAAAGATCATTATCTCCCAAAATTAGTCGGACGAAGTTTGGAACTTGAGTTATAAAAAAAAAATACCTAACTCATGACTAATGAGTATGTTTCTTCTTACAAAGAAAGTCACAAGAGTTTTTCGAAAGAGTACTACTTTTCTAGATGAAATCATTAACGAGAAAGAAGTAACATAGATTCACGATCGTATTTTTTAAAAGAGTTTTAAGTAGTAACTACTCAAAAATTGAATAAAGATAATGTTGGTTTGAGATACACAAATAGTCTTTGTGGATTGATATATGTACGTTCCAAAAATACATTGTGTGGAAATATAGTATAAATGCTCTTATATGCAAATAGGTGCAATAATTGTTATATTTCATGTTCGTTACGAGGTTAATCTTTTTTTATATTGATTTTAGCCCTTTTCTTTCATTAGAAAAAGAAAAAAAATGATATATGATCAAAAATACATAACAAATAAAAATGATATACATGCTTTAAGACAAAGATGGTGAGAAAGAAATGGAACGAGGATATCCACATTATTACGACAAAAATATTAGTAAGCTTAATATCCTAATAAGGTTAATTTGTATGGACCAACTATTTGACTTGAAAGTTATAAATATCAATTAGCTTTATAATTAATATTAAATTCAATGTTACGGCTCAATTCCTAGTTCGGGAGAAGATTGTTAACCTTCGTACAGCAATAATTACACTTGCTCGTATCAAAACATTATCTTTGAACTGCTATGAAAAAAAAAAAAAAGAAAGATAATTATTATCGTATTTTCTAAGAAGATAACATAGTAATACTGTGGGTAAAGTGTGGGCTGGTGGGCCATGGTTTGGGAAGTCACTTTTTAAAAGCATCAATAACTAATGGGCCAGGGCCCGGGGTCAAATTGATGGGTTTGAATTGACTTGTTTGGAGCCTTGTGCAAGTCAAGCCCAACTGTTATCCAATTGTTGTTTGTTGGGAGAGTGGAGGGACAGTAATTTGATCCCATTTTTGTGGTTATCATTTGATCTCACAACCTCAAATTATTGCTTTTCATGTATTGGGTGTGTATGTATTTACAGAATTTGATCCCAATTTTGTGTGTCTCTATTTATAGAAGTTTTTATTTTCATATTTATTTTAATTATTGGCTTAGTTTATGTATGGCAAAAGGGGTTATTGGAATGATTTTAGTTTTCTATCCACGATTATGCTATTTATTGAAATTATTTTATTGAAATAAGATACGATGAAAATATCTCGGATATAAATTTTTTAATACTTATGTAGAACTATAAAGTAAGAAACTTTACGTATGGGATTGACATAACACCTAATTTGGTACATCTATTCAACTTGAAATAATTCTTATATTAGAATTTTAATTTCTTTCATTTTACTAATAAGATTGAGGAAACCTCATCGATTTTGAACACCCGAACCATGATATGAGAATTGTTAGAGTGGATCATTTTAGAATTATAATAATTAAATGAAGAAAAAAAGTAAAAATAAAAAATAATGTTTATCCCAATCAAAATTTCTCATATTTTTATCTACAAAAAAAAAGTTCTGTATCATGAAAAAAAATATATAACAACTATACTATTTTATTTTATTTAAAAAAAGATGATTTTTTTTACTCACTACTGCACCAATTTTTTTTTTGTACAATATATATCCCAGAAATTATTTAACCAAAATTATAAAAGGCAACAGAGAGGAAAGCTTGTTATCTTTCCTACTTTATCTATCCTTATCAATAATTAGCTTCTTTCCTACTTTATCTATCCTTATCAATAATGTAAAAAGGAAGTTAAAGTGGCTGAAAATTGTATGGTTATCTCGATATTGCTGCACTCAGGTACCTTCGACTTGACAGTTGTTGACGCGTATGTTAACAAAGATGCCTTAAAATTATCTGTGGGCATCAATCTGCACTTTACAACCTATCAAAATGACATTTTCCCTTTTTTTTTTATGGCACAAATTCATAAATATCTTATGATATGACATCTTACATAATACGCTAGCTTTAGGGTCCCAAATCCGTGTATTAAAGCTCATTTTATTTGAATTTTAAATATATTTTTGTAAAGAAAATGATAAAAAGAGTTAATTTGGGAGACTATATTTACCAATTTATTTATATTTGAATTGTAGAATTAAAATTTAATTTAAATATAAATATCAATTAGGTATGAGTCGATCTAATTTTCAAAATAATTTTATTTAAATTGAAAAATAAAAACAGCAAAACAAAAAAAAAAAATCATTGTTGTTTGTCTTATTTTCCAACTTGGTCTGGTGTCTGCATTTTGCTACACAACTTGTGGAAATATCTGCACCTCTCCAGCAAGCATGTCTAAATCTAAGAAGCAATACTTTTTGTATTTTCTATGCAGAAAGAAAAAGAAAATACAGCTATATATATGCACAGAGAAAAATAAGATCTTTTTTGGCTGTAAATATGTTTTTATTTTGGCTTTTGAATTAGGAAAATACTTGCGTCGATACTATTTTGACGAGTCATGACCCAAATAAAAATTCAAATATCAATCTTCATCACGAAACTTATTAAAGAGTGGAGGTCTTATGATGTACTATGACTCAATAAAAAAAATCAAAAGCTATACACAAGATATCCACGAGTAATGTCTAATATTCAAAAGTTAAGTGCAAGAGGTCTATAAGAAAAGTCAAATCTATAAGCTCGTGAAACTCACATGATCTATACACCATATTATATTGGATTACACATCCGACATTTGGTATAAATACCCTCATTCTCTACGTCAATTATAACATTCACTCTTTTTTATTGCTGACTGAATGTTTGAGGGGTATCTCTGGACTAATACTTGGTATCCCTAATTTTTTATTTGTATTGTAGGTAGGACTTCACCTAACACGCACTTTCTGGTAAGAAGGAAAATCGCGAGAAAATACCTCTCTAAAATTTGAATAGGTTCAAGACACGACCATCACACTTTGACCATATCACATTTATATTATAATAAACCTAGATATAGATGTGCATTATCATCATAAATGAAGAAAAATGATTGTTGGAAATTAAATATTTCAAGTTTATTATAACTAATGACATAATATGATTTTGTAGTGCTTTTTTTTTTTTTTCAAATAACTAGGTTTTGTGTTCCATTGGATTGTCAAGGAATAATGATGTCAACCCCAATATTTCAAAGATAAATATTGGTGGAAAAAAACAAGGCCAAGAAACAAACAAGGAAAACTATATAATAATACAATCAACAGAAAACCTACGAGGGAATCCATAATTTCTCAGAAATATCCTATGTATATAAGGTCGGTGAGCTTTTCATTCTATTGACTTAGCTTTAAAAAAAAAAGAAGATTACACTGATTGTGGCATAATAGAGGCCCATCAAGTTTGTCATTCTCCAATCGCATCACATATTTTATTCTAGAAGTAGTTTTCAACTTAAATAATTATTGTTGTACAAGTGGTCATTTTTTTTTTAATCAATATCATAATTTTCTATAACGAGGTTATATATTCAAAATCCACTTGTAAATTAATTATTTTTGTTATTCGATACTCTTATAATTAATTACATTTTAGATAGATTGTTACATTGGTCAGTTCTCGACTCTTGTAATCACGTGTAAAATAGATTGTTATATTGATCGGCCGTCGACTCCTATATAATAATGTGAAAGATAGATTGTTATTGTTTCAGCACTCGACTCTTATAATCACATTGAAAATAAATTACTACATTGGTTGACTCTTTCCAAACAGTTTAAAAATAAAATATCTAACATTCTGGCTTATAGCCACTTGTGTAATAGATCCAATTAAACGTATTTTAAAAAAGGCGATGATGAAGGTATTTTGAAAATTTGATGCAAATAGCTAGCACAAGACTGTACCATGATCTACAAAAATTTGTGTGTGACAATGAAAACGTGTCTGAGCCATTAGCTGAACCGAGTCCCAGGGTGATCTGACTTTGAATTGAACCCAAGTTCACATATTTTGAATAAACCAAACCAAAAAGGGTATTTTGCAATTTTGGTCCCTTAACTATAGGGTAAATCCACTTTAGGTTCCTTAACTTTTCAAATCGTCACCTGTTAATGTTTCTTAAAAATTAGATCAAAATATAACTTTCTCAAAGTTATGTTATCAGCTCCCACATGCACGTGCGTCGTTTGTAGAAATTAATTTTCATTTTACAGATTTGAATGAGTTCTCATAATTTAATGATTAAGTTATAATTATTCAATTAATAAAAAATAGTTCGTTACAGTATGAAATGAATCGATCCATCATCATTAAGGACAATGATAATCTTACTTAGTCAATAAATAAGCGTAATAATATGATGATTAAAAACTATTCCTAAACAATAAATGTAGTTGAAAAATTGTAAAGTATTGGGCAAACCATCAATAGATTTAGGCAGGCTGTTGTTTATGCTATTGTAGTAAACAAGGCACATGGATTTCTTTCTTTTTTCAAACAAAAATAAAAAATTCTAGACTCATTTTGAATATGCATTACGTGAAGGAGAGAGGGAGGAAGTGAAGAACCTAACATTTTCCATGGTGTTTCACGAGTTCTTCAATTATTTGAGCTGTTAATAGTTGTTCAATTTTATTTAGTGAAGGAATAAATACAATAAAATAATTTATATTTGCATATAATATGTTGTCACAACCAACTAAATACAACAAATCAATCATTAAAACTTATTGTGTGAATAAAATTCAAGATTTTTATAGTTGTAATCATCATTCATCAACACGTATACTTGAAATACCCTGTGAGTAGCTAGAAGAAAACTAATACTTATTTTGTTAAATTCTATTTTTGTTCCTTTTTTTAAACAATAAAATTGTTGTTAATCAATGCAAAGTTGACTTGATTTAATGATTAGTGTTTATTCATTACACATTATGTATAAATAATATACTTGCATGTTACACATAGATTCTTTCCATGATAAACAATCAAATCTTAAATTATTTGAGCTCCAACCAACAATTAGGTTTAGAAATACTTAGTCTATTATAAAATAAAAAATTATAGAAACTAAGAGTTTGGTTTCATTTCCAAGCTCATTTTCATGTTTTCATTATTTTTTTAATTGAAAATATATTTACTAAATTCTTGTCTAAAAATAAAAATATATTTAAATTTGCTATGTTTTTATATAGATTATCTAGGTTTAAAAATAAAAATATATTTATTTTATGATTTTTTTGTATGAAAAGACGTGAAATATTAGTAGGTTTGAAAATGAGTTTGATAAATATATGAAAATGCGTTAAATATTAATAGGTTTAAAAATAAATTTTAAAAATAAAAATAAATTATAATTCTGATGAAAATGAGTAAAACAAATGAATTTTAGAGTTTCGAATTTTAAAAATAAAAAAATTGCTTTGTGAAAATGAAAGTAAAAGGGATCTAAAACTTCTTATAATATGCTCTTTAACATGTTAAGTGTCAACAATATCCTCCCCTTAAGAACTATTTTTTTCTAGATGATTTTCATAATTACGAAGATATAATCTCAACTTACACATGACACAACTCAAAAATTAAAGTTCAAAAGTATAATTACCGCATAGTAAAGAGGTTGAAATTTAATTTAATCCAAAAACAGAACGATCCCAATTCCCAAGTGGCCAAATTTTTATCAACTACAAAGTGAGATGTACATGCACCCTTTGACACAGACCTATTACACATGACGCATGAGACCTTTCTTACTACCTGCGAAAGCGACGCCAGACGCGTACACACAAGAAGACCTAACTAAGGAGAAAAATAATAAATCATACTCGTATGCAATTATAATACTATTTTGTCACACGGATTTTACAAGAAAAAAAACAACCAATCATTCTGTTTTGAAACACCCCCCACCCCACCCCCATCTCTATAAAAAGGAATGGACAAACCCATTTCAGTTATCCACAAACTTGCATTTGATATCCCACTAGAAATTTAAATCATAGCTTTGTTTTCAAGAAAGAACTGCAGGCTGAGATTTTCCTTGGTGGTATCACAGCGGTTTTAACAGAAATAACTTTCTATAAATAGAGGGTCTTTGTTTTCTTGGAGATTCTTTTTTGTTTCTCATTTTTGTGGTTTCTGTTCTTTCTATTTTCTTGGGGAAAGATATCATTTTCTTAATTTCCCAAAAAAGAAGTGATATTCATTTGTTATGACTATCCAAATCAAGAAGCTGGCGTCTTCGCCTTCCCGTGCGGGTAGACATTTGCAGCGTTACAATCAAGGATTTCGTCAGGTTGTTGGGTATGTATTTGATACCTTTTTTCTTTTTCCTGTTATTTGTTTATTTTCTTTTCAGAATTTTAGTGTTTTAATTTCAGTGAAATGAGAAAAATTCTCGTGTGGGTTCTTTATTTTCTTTGATTTTTCAGATATCTTGCCATTTGGGGTTTTGTTTTCTTGGAGATTCATTTCTTGTAATTCTTTTTTATTTTCCTTTTCTCATGGGCCATATGGAGCTTAAAAATTCTTGGGAAAATGAAAAGGGATATGGGATTATAACTTTTAAAAGATGATTTTTTTTTCTTTATTTTTTATTTTTTATCAATTGGCTGAAATTGTGCCTAATGTCTACATTTTCCTTTTGCAAATTGTGCAGATGTATTCCATACAGAATCAGAAAAACCAACAAATCACCCACAGTCCATGGGACCTTAATCGAAGACTTGGAGGTCCTTTTGATCAGCTCTCAGAAGAGTCCAAGAATGATGTTCCCTAAGGTAACTTTTTTATCCACATCTCATTCTTTTAGATAAAAAAGGGCAAAGGAATTATATGGGATTTTATGTAATGACATTGTTTATTTTGCAATGAATTCATCAGGGTGGTTGGGAACTTGACGAGGATATAGAATTGGCTGCTTTACGAGAGACCTTAGAGGAAGCCGGTGTAATCGGCTCGCTTGGGGTAAGCATTTTTTATAAGTTATGTTGAATCAATGTAATGTATCTGTGCCTGTGGATTCATTCAGCCTTTCTTGTGTCATTTTCTAAATCTTTTTGTTGCCATTTTCTTGCAGGATAAATTAGGTGAATGGATTTTCAAGAGCAAAAGCCAAGAAAAATTTCACGAGGGATCCATGTTTTCCATGTTGGTCACTGAGGAATTAGATGTTTGGCCAGAGAAAGACGTCCGTCGACGAGTTTGGGTATGTTCATGTTTTGAAAACTTGACACTCTATATTGCAGGCTTGAATGTGAATGCAATGTTAATGTTGTGTAGCGCAATTCCTGATGTGGGATTTTGATATATGTTGTGCAGATGACGGTCGATGAAGCTAGAGAAGTATGTGCACATTCATGGATGAAGGAAGCTTTGGAAGCCTTTGTCTGTCAATTCACGCCACGGCAAAGAGTGGAGGAAGAACGCTTGGCATCTTGTAGATTAGAGTTGTGCAGAACCGAAGAATTAAGACTGAGCATTGGAGCTCAAAGTGCAGATGAAGATGTTGACTGTTATTTGTTTAGTTGATAGCAAAGTCATTTAGGTGTTCGATCGTTCCACTTCTGTGGATTGCTGCTGACTTCCAAGCAAACCGTATGAGGAATTGCTTGAAGATGATGATGAGTTCATAGGATAGAGAGATTAGAGAAGATGTAGAAACTGTTCGGCTTGATTCTTTTATTCATTGATTCTTTCACTATTGCTTGAGGTTGTTATGTTTAGAGGTAAATTCACTTGTGTTGAAATATCCAAGGAAACTTGTATAGTGCACACCAATATTGAACAATGAGTGGTTTTTAGGCCTTATTCAAACTGATGCAGATAATCTATTTCTATTGCTTTGGGCATTTACTTGATAAAAAAATTATGTGATTGCCCTACAATTTTGAATTCCAAATTGTCTTGCTGATCAATGAGGAATTGATTGGCACAATGGCTCAACATCCTTTTCTGTAGAACTTTGGCAACACCAAATTGAAACAGATATTAAGCAGAAAGTCCTGCAACTTTCATAGGAAGTTGAAACAAGTTGTGCTTGTAATCTATTTGGTGGAAGGTACTTTCACCATCTCAGATTATACAATTAGAGAGAAATTGGGCCAAAAGGAATATTCAGATCACATGGAACTATAAAGTGTCACTCCCACGGTTGAATGATTTCTTTTCGGGCCACACATATCATGTGCTCCAAAAAGTCTTAACACGTGGTGGGGTATTTTTTATCTTTTTTCTTTTCAAGATTTGGTTTCGGTTTAACTGCTCAGCGAAAATTGAAATCCAAATTCAGGATGAAGAAACTTTTGGAACTTGAAGTTACAATTAACAGGGAGCCTTGGGCTGGACACTGGTGTGACTACTGAGCTGTCTGGTGGAGACACCTTATTTAGGAGCCAGTGATGAATGCCAGTATGCCCTTCGAAGCACCTTAAGTTCTTTCCTGGACCTGGAATCATCACATGATTGAACTTGAAAGTTGAACGTAAAAATGGATCATCTCAGAAAGAGAGGAATTGAGAAACTCAATCGGGAAACATAGATATAAAAAAGCTTCATAGATGCAACCAAAGAATGGGTTTGCTTGGGTCAGTTGGAAAACCCCCACAAAAGAAGCAATTGAATGGTAAACCAACTTATTGACATACAAGCTATAAACCAGTTTCTAGATTGCCCTGAAAATATTTTTTTGCCTTCAAAGTAGAGTCTGATGTTGTCGACTCAATAGGCGATATATAGCTTAACCGATAAATGATACCACAGATGTTTCTGAATAAGATGTTGCTAAACCATTTACTTTATGTGGTACCATAAAAAGATGATAACATAATTGAGAGTATCCATCGGGTAAGAATAAGGAAAAGTTAGGACCTACTTAGCCCTATGAAGTTTTGATTCCCTCGGGAGCTCTTCATTCAATCAACATTAGACATAGTAATTTGTACGCTAATGTAAGCGAGCAAAGCAATGAAAAGGTCCACGTCAGAGTACCAATGCTACAAGTTACAAAATGATAAATCCACGCAGCCTACACTACTCTTTGTAAGAAAACTACACAGCAATACTGTGTCAGCATGTACATAAAACTAGAGGCAACAATACTGGATTACTCATGCAGAACCAAGAAATAATTTACAGCATCTGAAACTCCGATATTACAAAAATGTAAATTTGACCAAAGAATTGTTCATCGCGCCCTACTGTTTAACGATTGAGAAGTTTCAATATACTAGTTAAAATTACACTTTCAGTTGTTCCCAGCAAAGTTTATTGTCCATTTACTCAAATATCTTAGTTATGTAGGAAGAAGAAGATCAATATTACAAAAGACTGAGCCTACAAGCATTTGCCCAATCTGGATTCCTCATTGCCCTTGACAAAAAGGCAGAAAAAAAATCAATAATACTCTTTTTATGGTGGGAAATGCAATGGACATGATACTTTTTTTTTGCATAATGAAACCTAAAAAGAGGACAACTACTTTCCACTTCCAATAATGTTTCACAACACCCTAGCTCCCATAAAAAGACACAGAAGATTGAAATGAACAAATTCTTTGAAAGCAATACCAAAAAAAAGATCACTTGAGTAATGCATAAGCTCCCAGAAGGCTAGCCTAGTTGGTACACTAGAAATTGTGATCTCCAATTGTAAGAGGAACCCACAAGGAAGAAACCAGAAGCTCAATCCCCATTACTATGGACATAGCTAGTTCATCAGACTTTTATGCGGACCACAAAAGAACCTGTTCAGAACATGGAAAGAAAAATACAAATTTAGCCAGTGGTAACAATATCATGAATGGACATTCATTTTATAAAATGACCACCTCATCCGAAAGCTTGACTAATGCATTTAATATTAAATGTTTTCAACACTTTCCCTGATAGAGGCTAAATGATTTTTCAAAGGCCAAGCACGTAAAAAATTTCCATGCAATTTGCCTTAATTTGCTTGTTTTTGACACCATACAAAATGATCATGTCATCTAAAATCTTTACTATTAGGAAGGAAAATAATATTCAATGTCTTGGACAATTTGCACTAGCTCATTTATTTCCATGTAAATTTAACAAAGAAAGAGTAATGATTGCTAAATATGAACAAATAAATCAGCCCATCATCTACTGTCTCAAAACGTGTCTTAGTTATGACTTTTGTGGTTTATAGGACTTCATCTTGCTTCAATATACTGTCATTCTAGTTACACGAGTATTTGCTTAATAATCAAATTTCACATCAAATTTTCCCGATGAAAGTTTTGGAACTAAAAACTTAAGGAAAATAAATGTCAATGTATAGCTCGAGCAAGCCAATTCAAACATAACTTTCAGAATCATAGAAGAGGAACGAAAACCCCCACAAAGAAAAAGGAAGAGAGAGAGAGAGAGAATATGATATGTTGTGGTGCATATCTGTAAGAGTCAATTAACAAAAACAACTTGCTGCCTTAGCCTGCATAGAAGATTGAAATATCAGTTTTTCGCACAAGCATTTTAATGCAAGAGGTTGGAAAATCATAAAAAAAAAAAGGGATTCTCCTCAACCGAGATTGACCATCTGTAATAGTTGTGCCATGCATCAGAAGTACTTAATTCACTTTGCGTTGGCCTCAAAAACTGAAAATCTCATTATTTAAAAAACAGCAATCTCAATTATCTACCCAGGAAAAGCAAATTATATATTTTGAAGTGAATGTGTTTTGCTAGTCTGCCAAAAATGATGAGGGATATCACACTGTAAAGCCTTACAAAAGTTATCATAGTTGTAACTAGTTAAAATGTCATTTCTCTCAGGAACTGCAGAAAAACAAAATCATCTCGGGCGCAATGGACTTCTAGATAAAGGACTTGGAAGGAAACGAGGCATGGGGAGGCTAGACCACAAGATAAGAAAACATGTTACCTAGCAAGACTCTAGGTTAGTTACCAAGACTTTTTAGTAAATCAAAATTCCAAGATAAATATGCATCAGTGAAGAAATAAAACACTTAGGTTCCTATGGATCTACAATTTCATAGAAGAAAATGAATCAGAGGTAAATTACAACCCCCGAGTTATTTTAGAGAGTATGACATATTTAATTAATCAATTCATACTCTTTAGGTTAAAACAGATACAGAAAATAAGAGAATGTTAAGCTTTCACTGAATATGAAGCCAAACCCAGTCAGTAATTTGCATGGTTCTAGGCAAAGTCAAGCTTTGTCCAAGTGTTGTAAAGAGGAAAAGAGAGATTCGCCATTGGCTAAAGCAACAACTGGAAGATTTTACAGCGTCACAAGGCATGGCAGTGTCATCCCATTTTAAGGGCTTGACAAGGTAAGTCACCTATCTTAAGGCAAGAGTGGAAGCCAAATGGTTGTCAGATAAAATTGCAGAAGGGACAGTAAGAGCATACTTCATAGTTTTCCAGCAATCCTCATGAAAACCACTTTCACTCCTAAGTACCTTATGCCAAACAAAACTGAGCTCTAATATAACAATTTGAAATTAGTGAGATATTTCCAACACCATACTGCCTAAGCCTAACACCCTTAATCATAATTTTCACTGATTATATTCCACGCATCTTGCATAACTTTCCACAAAAAACCTTCATAACACGAATACCTTCATAGCCACCTTTATCGCAATCATTAAAAAATGATACCTGATAAAAGAGAATGCCATCAAGGCAATGAAGATTCAAGGCAATCCATGCTTCCAATCTAAAATACACATCTTTTCAGCCATTCAGTCTCTAAGAAATTCTTTCTCCCAAAAGGGCGCACTAAAAAAATTCTTGCTCAATGGTGTCCCATTAGAAGTCAAAGAAACAAAATTTGCAGGGGGCGCTTGGCACTAGGGGGCACTGGGGAGACAAGGACAACAATGATGGAGATGGCAACGGCATCGGCCACAGGTAGTTGGTGCTGCTTGAGTTGAGGTGGGAGGGTGTGTGTTGCCAATCAGTGAGAAGACAAGGAAAAAATAGAAAAAAGAACAAGTAAATACAAACCTAAGGGTATTATTGTCCAACGTCATTGTATATTATTCAGTCATTTTCTTGAGATATCTTGTAAGTAATTATAAAGAACCAAACATTTGAAAGTATTAGATAGATCTCATGAATAAGTGATCCTTAAATTATCAACCCTCTCTTATCCTATCCTTCCACCAAACAGGGCCTTAGGACAATAAATCACATTCAGAGGACAATAATACCGCAGGCAGCTTGATTAATAGTCAACAAACACGGAAAACAGATAACAATACGTATGTTAATTTTTCCCATTGACTATCTTTACGAAACCACCAAACTGACATGATATTCTCCCAAGCCACTCAAACAGGCAGGTGAAGACGATGGATTGCCAGACACAATAGACTTAAAGAGTGAAGACACGTTCTTTATAAGGGTAAAATGAAAAGCAAATCTATTATACAAGGCTCAACCTAAAGTCAAAAGAGTAAATAAAGATTCAAGAAACACAAAATGAATAAATGAACAAACTAAATTAAAATAGGTCAAGATTAACAAAAAGAGAGTACTAATTGAAAGCTAACCTATTTAGTCAGATGTTTTGGGATGGTAGTTCAATTTCATTTGCACAATTAATCAAACAATATGCAATTGGCACCATATATTTTTCTCGGGTTTTCAAGGTTGCACTTTTTAAAGCATTTTTCCAAAAAAAGTCCATTATTTAAATCTTTTTAAATCATTTTTTTGCTATACTTTGCTATATATTTGCTATACTTTGACTTCAAATAAGGAAACAAATGCACCATCACTCTCAGTAATTGCTTGCAAGTCCCATTGTTATTTTACCACAATTACGATGATTTAAAACGTTTGAATGTACTATCTCTTAAAAATTACCTCCACCTCTCCAACTCGCTTTCCAGATAATGTCAGTCAAATACATGTATCAGTGTAATCATCAGTTTTGGGCAAAAGCTTCTGAACTGGTACAATTAGCAGATAGTTTTTCTAATTGGAAACACTTTGGCCCTATAGGTAGGGGAAGAAAGTGAGGGTATCCAATCTCAAGACCTCCAAAATCCACCTTTAAATACTCAACTGCAGGTACAATTTTTAACATGTAGTGGGTAACTGGTATATTCAATCTGTTAGGTGCTAAAGTTACAAGAGTCTTTCAAACTTTAGTGGCCAAGAACAATTTTACCAGTAAGTTTAACAAATGGATACTTCCATTATTTCTGCATGAACAGTTATTCTATTATCTTGTCTTCATCTGTAATTTGTATAAACCCAACTCTGGAATGTTAAAAAAGTAATAAGCTCACATGCAGGGAGGTTGGATATATCTGCAGAAACTGCACATGGTATTCCCAAGTTTGAAAGCGCTCCCCTTATAATTCCACAAGGAAAGTAAAGATGCAAGCCGGTAGCTTGTGCTGCTTCATTTTCTGCCATTGCAGAAGGATCTTGAATAGAACCAGACGTTACCACTGACGGATCAACTGACATATGTGCAAGCCACCGAAACCGATTATCTTGCAATACAAAAGTACCCTGCAAGGAAAGTAGAAGTGAAGTCATAAACATTTCTCATTAAATTAATTCGCAATTCTGTTCAATGCATACTTTATGATTTGTCTTTAAGTTATCTATCTGCTTCTTGAAGAGATCAGACCAAAAGTCCTTGCAAATAAACTTGATAGCCTCCAGGTGATCCGTGAACCTTGGTAGATCCATTGTGTACCTGACAGAAAAGCAATGAAATCAGAATGAGTATCCTCATGAAAACATGAAAAGCTGAAGATGGCAAATGTGATGTGAACCAATCATTCTATATTCAGATCAAAAATTATTTCTAATGCACATTTTTTTTATTCTTTGTGAATTGGACACAACCTACTAGGACCAAAGGCCATACTGGGACTAATTCAAATAAAATACTCCCTCAGCCGAAGGTAAATGATGATCTCAACTCAGCTTGCAATGGGTGAATATTGTTTGTAGTACTTGTTTTTCAAACCACAAGTAGCTTGATATTGGACAACCTTGAGTAAGACTGTTTAGATGCTGTTGGACGGCTGTGAACAGTACCAAACAGTACTTCAGGGTTCAAAGGCAATTTTAGTTGTTTACAGAATGTGGAGAAGTATGGGTTTTGTAGTTTATCGTGTTTATGAGTGGAATAAAAGGATTCGTAGTACTGAAAATTCCAGGAAAGGAAAAACAGAGAGAGAGAGAGAGAGAGAGAGAGAGAGAGAGAGAAATCCAGGGATCATATCTAGACCTCCTAGAAATCACACCAAGGATTTGGAATTGTGCATACAATCCAAAACAAGCTCAAAAGCTATTACAGAACTCAATAACATTATAAATATTGAACCTATTAAATAATGAAGGATACACCCCTACATATAGGATCCAAGTTCTCTTATTTCTAATAGGACTAGACTTTCATTACGGAAGAGTAAGCTAATCCCATGAAGACTGAAATATTAAATCCCAATCCTATTTAAAAACGAAAAGTGCTTTCAATAGAAGGACCTAATTAAAATTACAGATAAATCTGTAAGTCAAGAAATTCAAAGAATACCATAGAGTGAAATTAAAAGAAAAAGAGATTTATATGTGATAGAATAAATTCACTAATCATTATCTTCTATGGGACTTGTATTTTTCTTATGATTCCCTTATATCTGTTCATCTTCGACCTTTACTATTCCATATCACAACTTATCTTAATAAGCTACAAGCTATGTTGCATAGACCTCAAAGTTTATTCTGATCATGATTTTTGAAACATTTAATCTAGGGCTTAATATTGTACAAAGAGTTTTCTGATATATAGTGGCTATATGGAATTCAGAGGTACGTAAAGTGGCTACTTTTATTTTGCTGTTTTGGTTTAATTTGTATTTCAACAATATTTTATTTATCTAGTTATTGCTATTGCTATTATCTGTTATTACTTTGCGAAGGCAGGAAAAAGTGCACTCTGTCCAGCTTTCAGCCTTGCTAGACTGTTGGATTAGTGTTAAAAGTTTAGGTAAATCCTATTCCTTGACGGAGATTAAAAAATTGAGCTGCTTTATTCTGTTAAGTGTGATCTTGATGCCTCAGTTTCCGGCTCTAGAACTGCATGGTGCCTAAAGTCCTTGTGGAAAATTCTGGCCAAGGCAGTGGAGAACGGATATGTTTACCAATATGGCTGAGAAATTTCATTAAAATGTCTTAAGCTTATTCTTAAGCAATCATTCAATGTCAGATCTTCTCATTTTAATCTGAAAGAAAATGTCAATATATTGTATGTGAAATATGGAACAGATTGCACTTTCTTAGCAAGAGCAAACTTTCAATGAAGGTAAAAATCATATCATAAAAGGATCAATTTCTTTTGCTTTGTCACAATCACATTCTAGATAATCAAGAATTTAGATATATATGACTTAGTTTGCTCAGATCCATGAGAAGCTGGATTAGAATAACAATAACTATATGCCAGATTATTCTTATCGAAAGCATTTAAACCATTCATGGTACAGCCTTATGCCGCTAAGGTACAAAACCCCGGAGACACTGCAGAAGCTCTGCATCTTCTCCCATTCAAGTCAGCTGGCAGCTACCAAACAGCTAGATTCTCTGCCTATTCCAGCAACAATTAACTCCAATAGAGTCTAAACAATATCCCAAATTGACCTATTAGCATCAGCAAATTTTTAACCGTAGTTATGAATTATTTATATATATATATATTTGTAGTCCTTTTCATGCACGTGCAATCATTGAAAAAGGATCCACAATACCCAATATCATTTATCTGGCTATACCTTATTTCTTGCTGACCCAAAGCAGAGCCAGAATTAGTAAAAACACCAATCAAATAATGATAGCCAACAAAAGCCTTAGGAACAGCTACCTATTTTGCATTACTCAAGGTAACTTAAACCAATGAGTTAAAAGGCCCTTTCTTACCTTACCTGAAAGGCTAAATCATCCCCCAAGATACCTCCTTTCTTCTTCTACTTTTTCTTCCTCTTTTATACTTGCGCTTTATAGTATGTAGTTGTAGTCAATCTACGACTTTCTTCCTCTATTTAAACTTGTTAAGAGACAAGCAACCGAGCCAATCTTCCTAGATGAGTGAGGAACCAAACACTAGAATTACGGAATGTTATTAAGCATTAGCCTGGCAGCTCTCTCAACAAACTCATATAAGTCCTATCTGAGTGGGGATTCTTGTCTCTAATTTAGTTTTCAGGAAATGAATTCTTGGGTGAATGTATTGATTCAACCCCTCAATCCTCAAGGAATTTGTGCGTTTTCTTCTTCTCCCATTAAACTGGTTGTATCATCAATCCCAACTTGCTTAAATTTCCCATTTAGCACAACCATTTCAAATTCCCAGCTCTTAAACATAAATAATTGGGTAAATACAAGGCCTCACAACTCATCATTCGTATTTATAACATGCATGTACGAAGAGATCAACACAAACCTACCTTTCGGATAGTCGGTGGCCGACCTGAAAGCCAATGGATTCAATCCTTGGAGCGGCGAGCTCGGGCTTGTTGGCATAGATGCCCCTGCAATACGAGGACACTATCTCCGCCATCAAACTCTCCACACAGCTTTCTGATACTTCTCTTACCATCCTCTCTCCTCTCTGCGTCTGCGTGTGGGATTTCGATTAGGATTTAACCGGAAATGGAATCAGATTTGGATTTTGTACCCAAATAGAACGTCAATTGGGTGCCCAAATATATTTTATTATTATTATTATTATTATTATTATTAATCATGCTGTCTATGAAGGCAATGGACGGGTTTAGAATTCGCTCCACACCCATCCGTTCGAGACGGATCTTTATTATTATAAATAAATTCAGAGTAAATTTTAAATTTTTATTTTTAAATTTATTTAATTATATATATTTTAAAAAAATATATATTATATATTTTTATGTGACACTTTTTAAAAAATATTTTTAAAAAAAAAATAATGTATTATTTTTTAAATATATTTTTAAAATAATAAAATATCTAATAATTTAACTCGTGGGGTTCGGATTCAATAAGTGTCGAGATCCAAAAATTTAAATAAAATAAATTTTAAATTTGATCAAAATCACTCACAACGCCCTGTTGCCATTAAATTAGTATTTTGATAGATATCGTTTATAAAAATTATTATGTACTAAAAAAAATCACATTTAATTTAAAAATTGATTGAGGAAAAAAGCAATTTAGTGCTTGAATTGAATTTTCACAACTTTGCCAAATTAATTATCCAAGTTAATTACCGCTGAATCGAACAACCAATTATCTCAAAAGCAAATATAAATATAATCTCAATACGTATTTTATTCAAAAATCACATGAAGTAACCAATTCGTCAAGACATTATTAATCTATACAAATTATATTGAATTATTTAATAATTTTTATATATTTATATATCTCACATAGAAACCATGCACCGGGTTGCGTTTGCTTGACCATTATGGATATATATTGAATTCTATATATTAAATTGTTTGCCAACGTTGTTGTGATCAATTTATTAATTTTTTTACGGACTTTTGAATCTTAGGTTGTTCTTATCTTGATGCTCTTACCAAAGGGTTTTGTTTTTTGATTTGATTTTATTTTATTTTGGCAAGTAATTGAGGTGAAAAATGTGTTTACCAAACACTGCAAATTTGGAAACATTTCTTATTCATTAGCAATGTTTTTTGCTTCCATCTTTGACATCGGCATTTGAATCTTTTTTATTATCCATTGTGAGAATCAGAACATACGTGGATGATTATCATATTTATCATAATACACCATAAAAATAATATTTTTTTTAACCGTTTTTTTATATATTTTTTATATTATATTTATAATTTTCAAGAAGAATTAGAATAAGTTCGTATCTTGAATTGTCAAATATATTTTAGAAAGTATTTTCTATTATCTCAACCCACTAGAATCTTTGGACCATGAAAATCAATTTATTGAAAGAATTCTTTAAAAAAATCAGTTTATAGAGTGAAATAATCGACTCACAAAAAGCTCTCGCTCATTGTTCTAAATTTCTATTATCTCCAAATAATTTCCAGCAAATTATTACATATTTTATAGTAAATATTATCAATTTTTATGATGTTAAAATTTTGATATGCATGATTCTTAGAGCAGCTGGAGCCAATCCTCCATGCAAACAAATAAGGTTTCCTGCAATAAAACCACAACTCGTGGCTATAATAATAGCAAAATTCATAATAAGGATAATTCCAATGGTTTAAAGTTTTAAACCCAATTCTACAGATCCAAACACAGAAGCAGCAGCATGAGATATAGTAGTGCAAAAGCTAAAAACCAAAATCTTTGCACCAAGAACTCTAAACTTCACAGTACTTTTATATTTATACTTCTATATATAGTCCAAATTACAGAACAGATTCCACAAAAAAAACAAAAAAATGGATCGATAGAAGGCAAAATATATTTACAAGGAAATGCAAACCTGGGAGGTGATCATGCCCCCCCCCCCCCCCCCCGGCTGTGTTTGTATATAGTACCAGAGAAGTTCCCATAATCATGCACTAGAATTTGGAGGCGGATCGTCTTTCCATCCTTTGGTAAGCAGATCGTAATTGATTGATGCAAGCTGGGAAAGATTCTGTTGGGCACCAGAAAATGAAACCAAATTAGAGACCAAGTATAGCAGGTGATGTTTGAGCATGGCAGCAGGTAACATCTGACTAAGTTAGAAAAGATTACAGCTTGAAACGATTTCTTGCAGCTGTTCAGGCACATGAAACTAATTTAGAACAACTTTAAAATGCAAACCCTGTCAAAATATGCTATAAGGACAAAGAATTTATCGATGTGCGTTGAAATATAGAAAAATGGCTTATGGTTGTGTCTGTTGATGGATAGATGGATGTAATATTGCTGGAGGATACATTATACATCGGTGTGCACCCTTGGGCTTTGAAGTGTGCAGAAAATACTTTTAGTATTTTTGATGAGTAGAAGGCACAAACATGTAATAACAGAGCAGACAACTATGCATGAGATTTACCTTAAATGAGAAATTGCTGAAGGAATAATTGAAATCGGAGCTTGAGTCAAATTCTGCAAGACCCCCGCATTCATCTCCCTGTTTGTCATCCACATTTGAATCAACTACAACTATAACTATAAAAATAGTACTATATTATACTTTCAGTTTGATTAATGTAACCAACGCACCAGTTCATCATGCCTATTGCTTAGGCAACTACTGCTACCAGTTATGCTATCATTGTCGCTGGAATCATCCAATTCACTATGTGCATATACATGTTCATCTGATGGGTTCCAGGAGTAACGGCTGGTAAAGTAACTCGTATCCATTGCACCTTCTGATGCAGGAACAAATGCAGCCTGGGAGACATGGACAAAATATTAGGCATTGCAGACTTTTGAACAAAAAACAACATTGTGATTTAGGTTTACAGTCAAACCTTCTGCCTGGCAAGCGTGTCCCAGTTAATATCCCTGAAAAAGGGATGCTGCTTCACCTGTATTTAAATTCTTTCCTTAGGCGGATTATCAATTAAAGAGATAAGCATCAGAAGCAATATAAAGAACTAAAATCACCTCCGAGGCTCCTCCCGCTCCAAGTCTCTGGTTAGGATCTTCAGTAAGCAACCTGACAATAGAAATCAAATGATGAAAAAGGAACTATCCAAGAATCGACTAATTCAGCTTAAGAGTTACCAATTGCTAGAGATATAGCAAAATATTCGAGCAGTTAAAAAATATATTCATGAATCCAACTCAGAATGAACTTGTACAACAAGCACAAGCATGATTTGTAAATTCAAGATGAAGTCTATATCCAGCATGTGGTTGAGTATCAAGCAATTGGCAGAAATCCTTAACAGTTGAAAAAAGCTATTAGATAAAAATGTGTTTCAAAATAATCATTGATATCATTCAACATCTTACTTTTAACCAGATAACTGAAACAATTAAAATTTCACAAGGAAAACACATCCTCATTCAAGAAAACTGAAAACAAGGAATGTTCATATGCTTAACAATGATACTAAGAGTTACGTATAAAATATTCCAGATTGAAGCAAATTCAAGTCAAATAGGAATCATAAGAGCACAAGCATCGATTCCAGGATACAAATAAATTATCCTTGGCCCAGAAAGAGAAGAAATGATGAAGCTTTTCTTACCGATCAATCAAATCATGAGCTTCAAGGCTCATTTCATCAGGCACCAGAGGCCAAGGAATCTTGCGATTGAGAATGTTATCAAATATTTTCTACAAAGAAAAATGAATATTAAGAACACAACAAGGACCTTGATGATTACATACAGCCACTATGTATGATATGCATGTATATCTGTAAGAACATTCTAAAGCATGGTTTTTCAAAATATTCACCAAGTCCTCATAGAATTCAGTAACCCTGTGTCTAGGTATTCTCCATGACTATAAAATGTACTGAAATTGCAACCAGTAACAGCCAGTTTCCAGTTGCTATACCCGTCTGGAAAATTAAATCTTCAGATTTTTATACAAGGGATTGTGAATGACAATTTTGTCATTTTGACTGGCATGTACTTGCAGTTTCAAATGCTTCATGCAGATAAACAAAAGATTCAATCACATGGGTCCAGACTGTCATGATATTAAGCCACTGGTTTATCACCATGGGTTCTAGTCACTGAATGGGACACAAACTTTGGAAAGACCTTACAAGTTATCACAAAGAAGCAAACAGCAGGGGATGCTCAAAGAGAGAAAAATGATTGCCAGATATAACAACTTTTCAGTGCTTAAGAGTGATAATGCCATATTCTTGAGCAGAATACTTAAGTAATTTCTCATGTAATTCCAAAGTGCGAGCTTGTGTGCACTAGTCACAGTAGACAAACAGAACAAACCACCTGCTCTGAACTTCTAAGTTGTGTGGCTGTCAATCTGACATGAATTGAGTTCAGTGTGAGAAATTTACATTTAGACTTGAACTACAATTACTTCCATTCAAATTTTTTACTTGACTTAAACTACAATTAACTTCCATTCAAAATAACAAAGAAAAGAGATTAAAAAAAAAAGTTTGAACAATTTAATAACCTGAGGATGTTCAGCGTTGAAAGGAGGGATTCCAACAATCAACTCAAATAGAATAACACCCACAGACCACCAATCAGCAGTAAAGGCTGCGGAAAATGCAGATAACAATATCATGAACATTAAAATTGCTACTAACAAATTCATCAATCAAATGGAAATAGAATACCCTCATCCAGAAAAAATCAAAACCTAATTCCAGAAACTGTAGAAGTCACGAATGCCATAACATAAGCAGTCACTAAAATATCTAAAATGACAACACTTAGTAGACACTATGGATATCATGATATATATCTAAAATAAATTAATCCCGGTAAACATTTTGGTGAGTTTCATTCCTACAGCTAGTATCCACCAATGACATACTCTCATCACTATCTCACAGTTTCTTCTCTTGTTTGTAATTTTTGAATGGCAAGCATCAGCAACAGGGCAATGATACTGCTATTGGACTACTATGAAAATAGTTAAGTTTTTTTCATGGCTTTTAGTTGTTGTAATTCTTGGTGATTGGTGCTGACTTGCCTCTTAGAAGAGTGACCGTGGGTTATGACTTTGTTTTCTTATACTACAGGACAATTATTTAAGAACAAGGCAAGAAATATTTTAGTCCACTTTTCTCAATACATTTAAGACCAGGAAATAAATGGATAAAGAATGCACTAACCATGCCCAGTTCCCAGAAGAATCTCAGGTGCTAAATAGTCTGGTGTACCCACAGCAGAGCGCTTCTTACGCCTTTCTTGCTGATGCTCAGATGCAGATAATGGTGGTTCATCTTCTTCCATAAGCGATGTCCCACTGACAGCTGGGCCCGATAAATCATCAGTGCTGTTAATAAGCCCCACTTTTGATAGCCCAAAGTCGGTCAACTGTTCAAATTGACGGCAACAATTAATTTTTGATACTCAGATGCAAGCATCATGAGGTTTAATCTCATTGAAAGACAGACCAAAAAGATAACCACAGCAGACATCAAGTTCCATACTCTTCATGTGGATGTAATAATAATTAAATATAACAGACTCAAATTTTATCTCAAACATAACATGAGAGGAAAATGAAAAACAAACATAGGAGCAACATAAGAAAGAATTCTTAAGCAGAAACAACGTATTTCACTTTGTGTTACCCAATACAAAATTGCAGATGATGCACTTGTAGCACCTTGACATGGCATCCCTATTAATAATGAATAAAGAATAGGAGAGGGAAATTTAGAGCAAGCTTGGTAATAATGTACAATAAGGTTGGTGCGCCCATCATTTGGGAAAGGCTTTGTTATATGTAAGGTATATTGAGTACGCAGAAAAAATAGTGCAGAATAGGCACCTTGAGACAAAATTATAGGTAATCCAGTAATCTTTATTATACCCAAGGTTGTGTTATCCTCTCTAGGACTTGATTGCAGGAGTGGGGATGAAAAAATGCAGTCAATCCATGGGAAGTTCACTAGGAGGCTCTCAAGTTTTTTGCTTCTTTCAAGGGTCGTTCCTCAAGGGAAATCGAGTTTAGGCCATTTTCACAGGGGGTTTCTCAATGATGTCAGTTTGCGCAAAGGTAGGAGATACCTTCTCCTAACTGACACCGGACCAGAGCATGGGGAAAGTCTTCTGCTCTGATCATGCCGAGGAAGAACTTTCTTCTTCTGGTTTTGTTTAACTTCTTTTTAGATAAGATGGACATAAATTTAAGTTCTAAGTTTAAGGACTGGACCTTCGCGCAATTCTATCATCAAATGTTTCTTAATCAGAACTGGAGTTTCCAGAGATTGCAGAATTACCAAAAGAGATTATGATATTTCTCCAAAATGCTTATAGCGGAAGGAGGACGTCCAAACAAGATTCTAGAGAGGGGCAAACAACAGATACTGTCTGAAATTGCATAATGAAGAGTTAATTATAATGGCAAGAGTGCTTGTCAGATGCCAGTCTTCAAAGTTTATTCCTGAATCTATCTAGCCAAACAACCAATAATTTTCAAAGCCTTAAGATTTTTCCTTCTTTTTTTTTCTTTTGGAGGTTTACCTATATAACACAGGAAATGTAAGGAAATTGAACTAACAAAAGCCAAAGTCACAGTTGTAATATATATAAGCAAATACTCAGTAGAAAGGCAAAACAACTAAACCGTCACAAGAAAATAAAGGAAACAACCTTGATATGGCCATCATGTGCGATCAACAAATTATCAGGCTTTAGATCACGATGAACCACGCGAAGAGAATGCAAATATTCCAAAGCAAGAACCTGCCATCAATTGCATGTGATACATGTGTTTCAGTCACCATGTAACAGAATGGATAATTAAAAAAAGATAACCAGAGAAGCCGATCAACAAATAAACTTACAACTTCAGCGATATATACACGGGCAACATCTTCATCTAGGCAGCCTAGATTCCTCAATAATGAATAAAGGTCTCCCCCATTTAAGTACTCCATTACAAGATACAAATTTTCACGACAAGTGAATGAATAGAAGAAACGGACCTAAGACATGAGATTTCAAGTTAAAAAGAAGATAACTAAAGAAGATACAGTAAAAGCGTTGCCAGCTACACAGGCTCACCACAAAAGGATTGCGAACAGATATCAATATATCACGCTCTGCCAAAATACTCTCAACTGCATTCTTACGTATCATATCCGCTTTCTTAAGAACCTGCAGAATCCATAAATTTAAATATCAATCCATCCTTTTGAGTTTTAACTTAGCTTGTTTTGTCAGGGCTTTTTCCATTTCTTGCATATTAACTAAGTATGACTTCAAAGCGGTTCTATGGTTAAACAGAATGGATAAATCAAAATATTGGTGTTGGTCTTTTCTACTTCAACAATTCTCAAATGCCTCAGCAAAACTCATCTCAAGCAAACATAGAATTAATAGTTGACATTAATTCTAAAACTGGCAAGTCTTAATGCACCTTTATCGCAAATAGATCCCCGGTGGTTCTCTTTTTAGCCATGAAAACCCGCCCAAATGCCCCACGGCTAATTGGTTTTATAATCTCGAAGTCATCTATTGAAGTCCGGTCCTTGGAAGAATGTATCGGGCTACTGCGCAAGCTACGTACAACATCATCTTCCAAAGGTGCATCTTCATCAATTACAGTGCTTGTTATATCAACCTTGTCATCATCAACTAGTTCACATAGTTGTAAATACTTCTCCCTAGATGATTGAACAAAATATCAATATAAATGCTCCAAAAACCAATGGACTCTAATTTTCAAGCAAAGAGAACAATAACTCACCTGATCAGTTTCTCTATACGTGCTCCAAATGTATCTACTGTCAGAGAGTCAAACTTTCTACGGTCTACGACAACTTTCAAGTCTTCAAGACAAGAAAGTAGATATTGCAAACAGCGATCATCATCCAGGGGTGTATTTGCTACACATCTAGCAATATCAGCAAGTTCGTTCATCTGCATAGTGGATATGATTTTAAAAGAACAAGAAATTCGAAGTTAATGTGATATTGTCAACAATTATAAATTCCAACAAAATTGACCATCATCTGACTAAGAATTTAAGGCTTAACCCAGAATTTTATTTCTAATTCAGCATCAAGAATTTCTAAAATAGGTGTTTTTTTTCGTAAATACAACTGATTTATCCTCCAAATCTTCACAAAAGAGAGCATCTTATATTTATTTTAGGATTGGTGAAATGGGGATGATTGAATGGAAGAACTATGAAAAGTGTCCGGTACATTGATAGTATATTTTGTAGTTAGCATTTTTAAAAATTTCATGATTCTGAAATGGGAATGTATGAAGTGATCAATCAGAAGCATCTGCGGATGAACTGATCACAAGATTGTAATTATATTACAAATATGAAAAGGATAGTAAAACAATTCAGAAATTATAAAAACATGAAAGTGAATGGGGTGGGGAGGTAAGAGTTTAAAATTTTCCAGTGATCTATTTCCAACCAGTTTTTTGCAGTACAAGTTATTAGGAAAAGTTGATTCTTTGAAATAGCAGGGCTTATAGTTTTACTATAATACCATTTAACACAAGATGAGTGCATAGAGACGGCAAAATGAAAACCCTCACTTCCCTTTCCTTTTTCAACTTGAAGGTGGGAACTAGCATGAAATTTTACCCCAATGAAATATATATTACCACAAACAAAAATAAATAAATAAAGTAGCTGAGGAGTTCAAGAAAAATGCATAAAAAATAGGATGCACAAAAATGAATTCCTGGCCTTCGCTTGAGGGCCAATTGTCCACAAAGTTTTTCTAACAACTGCTTTTCAGATTTATCTGTCAAAGAATCTAAGTCATTTCTTCAATTACATTGCCTCAGTAAGCAGTCATTACAACATATCTTGCAGTGTGCAATGCAATATAATTTCTGAACGATTTGATGCTGGATAGATATTCAAATATAATTAGTCCTATTTAAATCATAATTACTTGGCCCAACTCCAGCATACACCGAACATAGGGGCTGATTCAGTGGATCATTGGTTAACCACTGTGTTAATGATTGAATTGCTAGGCCTCACAGACAAACAAAATTTGAATCTTAAGAAATGACTGTTTAAAAAATACTTAATATTTTCTACATCTGCAAGAGATAGTCATTTGAACTTGGGTATCAACCAATAATATCAAAGTGCTCCCCTGCTACACGACAGTAGTAGTTTGACCCTACCCAATTTTCTTGGATGTCAAAAATATCCCTACCACACTAAAACAGTAACTAAACAGATTAGAAAAATAAATTAAAGAAGAGCATCAGCAATCACCTTTCTCCCCCACCCTCCATCCCCAATCTACCTGCCCCCCCCCCCCACAGACCCCCTCTGACAAAACCGAAAAAGTGACGTTCCCGGACTACCTCCCCCAAACTCTGTTGATCCCATTGTTTCTGACCCCATTATTCATTTCTTTAGCAGCAGTCTCATCACCACCAACACCCCCCTCCACCATAGAGTTGGAGAAATCACCAAAATTAGAGGAGAAGGTGATTATTAATTTGGTAGATGGTATACATTATATTGAAATATTCGGAATAGAGAGATTATATAGAAGTCATGAATGGGTGAACTTTCTTCTACCAGCTCATATCCTATTCTTGTAATTTCATTATATTCTTGTTATTGGGACTCTCCTTTACCATTCAAAAGCCGCAAGGTCACTAGTTTTGATAAACCAAGAAGGGTTGTCAGGTTTTAAATATATCAATAGCTTGTCAATTCAGGTCAAAAATAAAAACTGGCCCGGGCTAGACATCCGGTTCACTAGATTTCAGTCCAAATAGCTGTGAACACTGGTTTAAATGACGATTACGCAAATAGAACTGAAGTGACTATTACAAATCAGTTGTCAATTTCTGCAAGATGTCCTATCAATTCTAGACACATTCTCAATTGAATAGTAGTTGCATGCCGTCAATCTCAACACAACCCCTGGCCTGGGGCAATCTCCTATCATATGCATTTTTGCACAATTCACAAAATAATACAGATGCTTTAAAATTTGATTTACTTCACAAAAAACACGATGTTTACCCCGAACACAAATTCATACATGACAATATTCTCCTCCTTAAAAGTAGGTATGGAACAGCTACAATTATTATGAGAAAAACAAACCAACAGAAGACAAATAAAGAGATTCTGAAGGATGCTTTAGAATGGAAAGATCAAAAAGTAATCTACAACTGTTTATATTATCAATCTACGAGTTCAACTCTATAATTATGCATTATACATGCTAAGGTTAGGGATACCCTTAATGTAGGATGACAACAATGATAATGATGATAACAAAAATTAATACAGCCAGATTAGGATCTACCTGAGAAAGATCACCATGTTCAGAGAAAGCACCTTTCCCAAACAAAAGCAGGTCAATTGGGCTCATCCTTGGCGTCATCAGTGGGGACCTAGGAGTCATGCTGCCTGCTGATGAAGTTGTCATTCCTTGATCGGATTTTGGACCAAAGCGAGTTCTACAAGACATGGATGGTAAAACTTTAATATCATCCATCAAAACAGTATTATCTGCTTCAGCAAAACAGTCTAGCATGTCTTCAGAGCCTCTACGAGAACAATCACTGAATTTTGGAGAAAGAAGCTCCGACTCCTCAGTCACGCTAGAGTTTGATACTTTGGCACCATCTGGGCTCCCAACAGCGTGTTGTAACTCCTTCGTTGAAAATGATTCCATCAGCTTCTCAAGAGTTTCAGCAATTCTTATGAGGCGCTCATTGACTCTTAGACCCTTTTGATCACATCGATCAGCAATTGCACATATTCTAGAGTGGTCTTCCACGTGCAAAGTGGGAACCTCCTCCTCACAGATGCGACAAATTATTGAACTTTCATCAGATACACTTGGCTGATCTCCCCAATAGCCCCAGGAGAGCTTATGTTGGTGCTGGGAGGGCATCGAGGAGTGCCCATGAGAATCTCCAGCAGGAAGAAGCTCAGACACCTTGGTAGTAGCAAGCTCTGCATCACTGATCCCTCTTCTATGATCTATTATTCTCGAACCTTCCATGATATTGTCATTCTGCTCCTCCTTAACTAAGCCAGTTTCTTTGGGGCTTTTTACAGAAGGAGATGGAAATTTCTTCCAAGATGCCATCCGATTTCTACCGGCAGTAGAGTCCACATTTTTTGTAGTTTCAGCAGGTGAGGACTCAAAATTTGCACGCACAGCATGCTCTCTCTTCCACTCTGATTGCTCTTGACTGTAAGATTTTCTTGTGGAGGGGTCCTTGAATGCTTTTGGATGACTGGACATCTTTCCATCCCTTTCGGTGCCTGGGGGAACTTGTTTATCTGCAGGCTGAAGTGATTGACGAAGCTGAAAAACAGGTTCATCCTCAGCCAACCCACTTTCCTTATGAAATTGCAACAATCTGGTGCACCTAGTAAGTATAAAAAGCATTCGAGTATGAAGCTGCTTCAACATGCCCATAGGAAGCTCCTGACGTCTATCATCCAACTCTTGTACCATGCCTTCACATTGAAGCCAAAATTCTCCAGGAGAAGTCATAGCACAGCTCCTAGCAAGAACCAGCAGGTCCTCTATAGTTTCTTGCCACTCTGGATGACTTTCTGCATTCTTTTCTAGAACTCCAACCAGATCTGCTGCAAAAATATGCAGATCAGAATCCACTTCTTCTTTAGCTTTGTCAAATTTTGCCCGTATCATAGCTAAAACCTCCTGTTGCAATTTTTTTAAATAATCATGAATATCCAAAAGTAATAAGAGCAAACCTCCCCTACTTGAGATATAATTGAGTAAGCAGATCTGGTTACCTCCAAGTTATTTAACCTTCGGGGCTTCCAAAATGGGTAAGGTCGTACACCTTTTGAATTTAACTCATGAGAGAAACTTTTTATATCACCAGGGAACCTCTTCCTAGGTGCACTTGTAACACGAAGTATAGCTTGGAAGCGAGGAGATTCAGACTCTTTTGGATTGTCACAATCATATGATGTCTATAAAAGTATGTAAGCTGCAGCTGGTTAATGTTTGCAAATGGAAGTCTACAAATAATACAGATGAAATTTTGAACTTGTATGCTTCGTAACATCAAAGAAAATACACCTTTTTACCTTCATCTCTGGAGTACATGCATCTGAACTCCTGAGACCTCCAGAATCACCCCATGATGAATCGAGTCGTCCTGAATTAGCCAAATGAGAAGCATGAATACTAAACTCCATAACATAATGCTTTCAGTGACAGGAAAACCTACGCAATGTTTGGTTTCTTTCATGGGGAATGACTCCATAATAAGATGCTTTCAGTGACAGGAAAACCTACACAATGTTTGGTTTCATTGCCCATGAATGAAACTAAACTTGGAAAAGGCCTTTTGGGGTTTTATTTCCCCAAAAGGCATCCCTCTTCGCCAAAAATATTTTTAAAAAAGTCTTAATCATGGCTATACATACATACATATGTATAGTCATTCCAATTACTACATATCTTTATACATATTCCAAGCATTACATCAATATTAAAATATATATATATATATTTACAACCTGCAATCATTACCATAATATAAACATATATTTTTCAATATTAGGTTATTATAATAACAAAATATCATAATATAAAAGTATGATGTAACACCACTAACGTGACAAAATCTTTCATGACATGGCATTTTAGGTGGAGAATTTCCTCTCTGACGCATTGTTCTCCAGAAATACATCACATCAAAGATTTCCAAAACAAAACCAAGCACATTTTCATTCTTTCCATGTTACCCGGTAAAACCTCCAAAATGTATTTTCCCAAAACATTGCCCCAAACAACCCAAAATGATTCCAAATAGAGCCCTAGTGTCTTCCTTCTTTCTCTTTTAGTAAGTAGCCTCTAGCTTATATCACACATATACACACATTATAATGTTCCTCACCATGCCAAGAATTCCTTTTCCATCTCTCATATGCATAATTATGGACAATGGATACTCAGAATAAGCTCGAGCATGTGAGCCAGAGTGTATAAACGGGTAAAAACCAGAATAAATATAAACTCAATAAGATGATACATGAAGAAGATTGAAAGAATTAGAAATAAAAAAAGAGGTAAAATATTAAGCTCAACTAGCAAGCAGGTGTTGATATCGTGAATAACTTAGCAAAAGTAAAGAGAAGTGAGTGAGACAATGAGAATCAAGATTCTAGAAGCTGAATGATTTTGATTGAGTTTAATTGATTCAGACAAGTTTCACCGCGGAGTTAATGAGGGTTATAGTACACCAGTGTAAAATGTTCATTTTTGGTGAAATTGTTTCTTAACATCTGGTTCTTGTTAGAGTAGGATGTCCAACGCTCCAATTGGATTGGGTGTATTATACTCTTTTTCTTTTGTAAAGACAATCTTATTGGAAATCATATTATTAAAAAGGCATTTTCTTTATATTATGTCATGCATCTTTTATTTCTGCATATCAGACAAAGTCCTTAAACCAAATTTAGCTATGGAGCATGGTCGCACATATGATGGCGATCATGGAACATGCCTATAAGCCTTTGGCCTTAAATAAGTCCTGAGTCGAGAGCTTTTTGAGATGGAATATCAAATAGCTCATTAAGATTCGCACATATGATGCATGCTTGTGAGTCGAGAATGTCGCATTCTATTGGCATTATCGTAGATACACAAGTGCATGTCGTGGGTGTTTGTTAGGGAACAAGTACACCGAACATGGTTTGCAAGAAATTCTTAGCTGGAGGCTTTGCCTCTCGAAATAAGAATTTCTGTGTTGCAATAGTAAACGGCTAGTCATCGGACTTGAGGCACGATGGTAGTCTTGTGTACATCCTGCAGCACTTTGATATATCTTTTGATTGCTTGACAATCACAAAGGGTTATGTTGGGAGTTGTACTGGTGTGCATGGAGGTTTGTTAGTAACCAACATAAAATTCGACACTTGTCTTTTTAAACAAGAGAATCTTCTGTGTTTTCATAATGCGTGATTCAAAGACCTTGGCAGGAATCATTGGAACTTGAAATGGAATCACAGTTATTGAATCATTTAGGGTTTCGACTTATAATCCATGCCTTACATTCAATTAGGAGATTAGCTATCAAAGGGACCATACGTGTATGGTACTCATAACTAAAATAGGTTTACTCGCTATTTCACCTAAAACTAGTTTGTCATGATTATTTGATAGGTGTTTTCATGGATAGTGAGGTTTTGGAATTAAGGAGATAATTTCAAACGGATTAATTAATTAGATTAATTAACTGAAATAATTGTTATTCATAAGTTGCAAATGTTGTAAGCCCACTACTAGCTTAGTGATGAACCTAGAAGGGTCATACATCTTTATGTAAAGCAATATTTCTAATTTTGGGATTTATCCAATGGTTGGGAATTAATTAATTAATATTTAATAATTAATTAATTAAGGATTCTATTTAATTTAATGGTTAAATTAAATTATTCAATTAAGTAATTGAATTATTTAATTGGACCTAATTTGATTAGGAAGCCCAAATGGAGTAAATCAAATTAATCAATTGGATTGATTAATTTGGAATTAAATCAATTAGATTGATTTATGGATTTTTAAGTCCAAGCCCAAAAATTAATGTGGATTACTTAAGAAGCCCACTAAAATATGAAGAGAATAAATTAAATAAATATGATTTATTTAATTAACATATTTATAAATAAATAAATGTAGTGACAGATTTTTATGGGATAAAAATCGGCCATTAGGATTTATTTAATATATAAATATATTTTTGGTATATATTTGTGATATATCTATCTTGATAATTATTTGAAGAGTTCAAATTAATATCAAGAATGTATGTAGACAATTTTGATGATTAATGTAGTCTCAAATAAGTCCACATACATAGGAGAGAGAAAAATAAAAGAGTTGTTAGAAGATTTAGAATCCTTACAAGATAAAACTTTGAAATAATTCAAAATTGACAAACTCTCCAAAAGTTAGAATAGGAGCAAAATTTCAGCCCCTATTAATGGGGATGGCCGAAAATTAGCAAAAAAAATAAGCAAAAAATTATTTTGTTAAGCCTTCTATTTTTCTCTCCAAGAAAAGAAAAGAAAAGAAAAGAAAAGAAAAGAAAAAAAGAAAAAATGTTTTCTTGAAATCTTGATTTTCTTGTTCTTTAGAAGAAAACTAGTTTCTTGATATTCTCTTTATATTCAAGTTCAAGAACTTAAAAAATCAATATTTATTGTTCTTGAAAGTTTGTTCTTGATCCATCAATTGAATCAAAAGACAATTTATTCCGAATCTAGATTAGTAAACAATAAAAAGGATACTAGCGAATCTTTTTAATTGGTGTTGCTCTTTCATATTGTGGACCTGATAGATGGAAGACACTTGGATCCCTACGAGTTCTGAAAGTCTAGGATAAGCAATTAATTGTTTCATTCCCTACTACAACCGGAGTGCAAGAAATATATAATCTGAATTTAATATTTGTTTATATATTCATTTAAATAAGCGCGATCATTATAACCACTTTCGAATCAAGGGGATATATATATTTATGTTTGATAAAAAATTTAATTTTCCACTACGTATGCACCTGCGATTATAGTGAACCTAACAGTTCTTACTTCAGAATATTGAATGGTGGGAAATTTCTGACAATTTTTGGGTGATTTTCTCCTTCTAGGAGTATATCTATGTTGAATCATTTACAAAATGTAAGAGAAAGTATGAGCACCTACAATCAATGCCTGAGGACTTGGATGACTACCAAGAAGAAAAGATCGAAAAATGTTTACACAAAATCATTTTCGTTTTGCCCAGTGCATTTCTTTTTCCAAGCAACCCACGCTGTAAGATTATCAGCATTTAGGTTATATCTCTTTTCAACCCTCCTTTGTAGAGGGAATTACTAATTCTCATGCACGCCTCATGACAAATGATAAATGACACTCTTCTTCATATTAGTACTTTCTTCGCTCTTTTTTAACCACATATTCCATCATTTGTTTTATTGTATGACAGCGTTTTATACAAGGAGACCATTCTAAAAGTGTTTTTCCCCCAATTCAGAGGTACTATCATGAATTTTGTATGCTATAGATATTATAACTTTTAACTTAGCTAATTCCAATTAGCATCTAGTTTCAAGTTTAAGTCCAACCCAAAAAGATCATGAGCTTCACGTCTAGACAATGAATCACCAAAAAATCATATCTCAGAACAACTTCTTCAGACTATTTAGTCATATTTTCAGACCATAACTTAGTCACCAAGTTGCATATTTTCCAAGACCCATAATGCAAAACTTCACCTCATTAAACTCTGACAGTGATAGGTGCACATGTGTGTGCATAACCTTTCAATCTCTCCACTTTTTATAAGCATGGGGAATGAAAGAAAAATTTTCTAATCATTGCACATTTTATCACTTTAGTCAACATATTTGGGAAAAAAGGGGCTGATACATTGCTCTTTAAGTCAATTTTCTGCATTCGTAACACAGTGCTATGTCTGCAGAATTTCCCTTGTTTAAGTATAAGTATCTTAGCACAATGTGTTTCTAAAATTTTTCTTTTACTGGCATGAATAACAGAAGATTTTTGTATGGTTGTCCCCCACCCAACTTAGACATCAAAGGTAGTGTTTTTTTTTTAACTACAATTAAGAGTCACATGGACGTGGTAAATGGTTAGCTCACCAAAAAATAAGAAAACAATAATTTTTCCTTCTATACATAGGCAGTAGCCAGATATTTGCTATAATGGTCTCAAAGAAAATTCAATGCATGTATCTATATTTGGCTAAGCTATGTTGCATCACCAATTAAGAGATCAGGGCGTGATCTGCTTAATTTAAAATTGTTTCAAAATCCATTGTGATAATTTTCTCCAAGTAAAAAAAAAAAAAAAAAAAAAAGAACAGCAACCTTAATATGTAGATCCTAAACTATTGGAAAGGGTGTATCCTGGTATGAAATATGTGCACTTCCTTCGGAATTAATTGCTAAAAGGCAGGGTAATGCAGAAACACAAAAGATAAGGAGCACCTATAACTTTCCTCTACTACATAATTATTCATTGGACCACAGTATATCATACTCCTATATGTGTTGTTCATTGACTAAAAACCATGAACACATTTCAACATTCAAGAACATAATCCCAACATAATTCACCATCCCTTCATTGCCCCCATGCTAATTCATTTCCCGGCATTTAACTAAGTCAATTAATACATATTCCTAATCCTTATTGTACAAAGGATCAAATTTTAGCCATAAACTAATTCTATGCCCATTATTCACTAGTTCTAAACCTCAACTAAAAGCATATCCTAGCAATAAACATCACCATGTCAATGCAATTAAAGGCACATGTACATTAGCATAATTTATAATACATATAGATTGGTTATAGAGATGAGTACCAGCAGCTCCAGAAGATGATTCCACATTTTGGAGCCGAGACCGGGCCTGAGCCTGAGCTACATGCGGGCTCTGGTCCCTCGACGCCCCACTTTCCGTTGACATACTATCCGAATTGCTCCCATTATCCGCATTCTCCGCAAAAGATTTCTCCTTCTTTTTCTTACCACTCGAACCCCCATCACTACCACCAATGCCGCCCAGCGGCCTTGACAAATTACTAGCACCCAATGCAACCCCCTTCTCTCTACTCCCAAAACTAAAGAAACTCTCCTGCGGCAAAGGCCCTGATCGAGTCTTTATCTTGTTCAACCCCAAAGACGACGCTACTATAGCAGAAACCGACGCCGAGGTGGGCTCTGCCTTAGGCAGAGCCGCGGCCGGCGCCGCCTCCTCGGATTTCTTCAACCTGGAAAGAGAGGAGGTAGAGCTCGAAATTCCTGAAGTGGGCTTAGTTAAATTCAGTGTTTCGTTGCCTTTGGATGAGTCCTTTTTCTTGAGAATGCTTTTGCGGGTGCTAGTGGGGGTGCTCGATACAGGGGAGCTGCTGTCTTTGGAAATGGAGGGTGATAAAGACTTGGGCTTTTTCTTATCGGATCGGATCGGGGAATTGGAGTTAGACCCCACAGATCGAGGGCTGTTGGAGGATCCATCTGGGCTTGAAGTATCTGATTTCTTTGAAGAAAAAAACCTGCCTTTGAACACCATTCTATTTCTTCTAATTTATCCTTTGAAGCATACTTTTATAGTCCGCCACAGGATTGAGAATGTAGCAGCAGCAGCAAAAGAAGAACACATGGACCGAACACAACAATTTTGGTGTGTGTGTGTGTGTGTGTGTGTGTGTGTGTTTTCCTTCTTTCAAGCGAGGATGGGGAGGCTAAGTTGAACCTTTTTGGACAGGAGAGAGAGAAGTGGGGGTTGATGTGAAGCAACCAGGAAAGACGCTTGACTGTCGTAATTTTTCTACTTAGATTCTATGGTTCTATACCTATGTACATACATACTCTCCTGTGTAACATATTCACAGACCACAATGTGATAGATTGAATGGATACACCACATACAAACCATAGTGAAATTCTTGATGGATAGAGGGTATCAATTCTTGTGTTATTTATAATAAATTGAATGAATGTATTGTACTCAATTTATTATAAAAAAAAAAATAATTCCGATGTTATTTATACTAAATTGAATAAATTTGTTGCATCCAATTGATTATTAAAAAAAAACTCAAAAAATATAATATTTAAATTTATATATGGATAATGAAGGAAATATGAGGTTTTATTTGGACTTAGTTCGGTTCTAATTTTATTTATGTTAACCAAAATCAATGCAAAGGTTTACTGTTTAAGAATATATGTGGATTGTGATGTATGTTTGGCTTTGTTACAAGTGAGATAATTCTTATTATAAATGTCATATTTTGTTTGAGAGTGGTGTGTTATATTATTATTTTATATCATTATATATTATTTTTAGATTAATATATAATTGAACGATGTAAATATATAATCTTTATTGATAAGATGATTTGAGTATATATATATGTGTGTGTGTATAATAAAGATAAGAATTTTTTTTATAATATTTTAGGAACTAATGAAAATAATTTTGGAGAATTCATTATTTGAATGTTTGATTTCATTTTTCGAAAACATTAAAACTATCGAAATTATAATCAAACCGAACACAAACAAAGCCTATGTTATGTTTGGTTTCATTTTTATTTTTGTATTTTCTTTTTTCCAAAACGAATGTGTATTTTTTACTTATATTTTTTGAAAATGATATTTTCGTTTCTCAAACACCAATCATTCAACATATTATTTAAAGAAACCTACACTCAAATATACTCGCACTAATTATAATAAAAACAATATAGACAGATATCTACAGTTTAAAATATTTCTCACTAATCACAACAAAGCAACATTAACAAAATATTTATAATTAAAAATATTTATGAAAATATTATATTATTTTTATCAATAAAATATCCAAACATATTTTTATTTCCCAATCTCACTAACAAATACATTCCTCCAAAATAATTTCCTAAAAATTACGAAAAATGAAACCAAACATAGGGCTAGTATTGTGTAGTATTTATGATACACCAAGTGTATAGTACATTTGGTATATGGATGAAAGTTAAGTATTATATTTTATAAAAATTAAAATATTTGGATTGTAAATCTATATCAAATGTATATATACTTGGTGCAGCATTTACAACACCCTTGTATGACTGTACAAGACAAAATATTTTAGAAATGTATAGGAGTAAAATAATAATATATTTTTCATAAAAGGACCATAATTTTTCAGTTCTACAATTGTAAAAGCACGTGGTTTATTTAAATTTTAAAAAACAAAGGAAAGTAAAAAAAACAATAGGTATAAAGTAGGGTAGTATGCACATTGCCATAATGTTAGTTCTTTCGTGCACCTAATTGTGAAAGTGGTGTTGATTTTCCAATTATAACAATTGTCAATCATTCCTTCCTGATCCAGAATCTATATATTTGTAATATATTGCTTAAAATCCTCATCATAATACCTAAAATAAATTATCGGAATCCAGCAAAGGTGTACATATATCTATGTAAATATATATATATATATATATATATATCCCAAAATAGTAGATTTTTGGGCGAAATAAATATTTATTTTGGGATATAAAATGAAAGATGATTTAAGTTGCGGTATGAAAAATGAAGTATTAAACAACCATGTGCTTGGCATGTATTAATTCCGTCCACGAGTTAACCTGGGGCAAAAAATCCAAAATGCTAAAATTTTAAAATTATGGGAATAAATATCGTGAACTTGTAATTATTTAGACTAAAATTAATTAGGGCTCCAGTTAAAAGTTCTATTATAAAAAAATGCAAGTTATTCCCAAGAATTCTCAATATTTCTCAGAAATAGACAGCTTTATTAAAAGATTAAGATTAAATTTAATAATGAATGAAACATATTAAATAAAATAAATGAGCAAGATGGATAATTTTGCATTGCACTTCCTAGGTGCCAATTTACATTGGGACTATGATCTATCTATCAGCTCTCCCATTGTAGCTTAACTTTCTTTCCATGATTCATTGGCCCAACCGAGATGGGCTCAACTTTCTGGCTGCCCAGATATATTTAGATCATTGGAGGCCCAAATATTTTTCAACATTAGTATTTGGGCCCATAAATGCAGGGGCTGTTGATTGAATCAATTGGAATTTCAAGACTGTTTTTTTTTTTTTTTTTAAATCAATGGAATTTCAAGAGTCAATATTGCAAAGAAATTTAAGCACAAGCTTTTCAGAATCTCAAATTCTCCCAACTAAATGGGGATACAAAAACAAGAGCAAAATTCATATTTCTCCATCCCAAAGTTCCTCCAACGACTTGTATTGGCCATCTGGACAAACATACGCCTCCCCCCTGCAGGCTCTGTGCTGTGGGATCTGCTGTATTTTGCTAACTTCTTCATCTGTCAGTTCCCAATCAAGAATTTGAAGGTTTTCCTTCACTCTCTCCTTATTGAAGCTCCTCACAATTGGGATCACTCCTTGCTCGTGTATCCATCTCAACGCAACCTAAGGTTTCGAGTCCAGAAAAATTACTCAGATCGACGAATAAGAAAATTCTAATCCAAACTCGATTCTCACAATGTTAGTAGTGTCCCCTTGCAAATGGGGACCGAGACAAATGCATGTGTCAATGTTCACAAACTTGAGAAAGAATTGTACAAATATGCAGGTTTGTTAATGCACCTGTGCCTTGGTCTTGTTTTTGGCTGCTGCAATGTCTTTAAGGACTAGACTCTCCATCACTGCATTAGTACCCCAACTGGATCCATATGCTCCCAGTGGAGACCATGCACTCACATGTATCATTTTCTCTTTGCAAAATTGCACCATTTTCTGCTGCTGCCATGCAACATTCATTTCAACCTGGACGACAACTCCCCAAATAAATCACACCTACTGCTCTTATTCGATTTTTGTTTTTCCAATCATTTATGTATATCATTATATCAAGAATATCAATCATCGAGAACCAATTAGCAACATCAATAGGTAGCAAACAATCTATAACCAACTATTATTAAAATAGGCAAATAACCACACATGTTAGGATCATATCCAAACGTGAGACTATGGAGCCTCAATCTTACCATTTGGACAAGGCCACATTGATTTTTTCTCAATCATTAAATTAGTCAATCAGAGTACAAAAGTTATTCAGAAAACTGAATTACCTGGTTTACTGCAGGTGGGATAGTGGCATTTTCCAGGAGTTTTGAGAGTTTTGCAGTGCTGAAGTTGCTGACACCAATAGACTTGGCCAAGCCCAGTCTACAGCAGTCTTCCATGGCTTCCCAAGTTTCTTTTATGTCAAAATCCATCATCTTCAAAGAATCATTACTATCCTTATTTATCCTTACTGGCCAATGTATAAGATATAGATCCACATACTGCAAACCCAATTTCCTGTAAGAAAGATGAAGAGCAATGTTAAAATAAAAATTTCTTCTTAATTTATTGTCTTTTTTCAATCATATTTTCTACCCTATAAATTCATTTTCACCTGATTACTAAAAATAGACCATTAGACTAACATACATACTCCCAATGACCATTTAAAAAATAGAACTACCTCCATTTTAAATTAAAATTCTGACTTGATAGTATATTAAATAAGAACTGAAGAAAAAAATTATATAATTTTTATACTATTAGTTTTAAAAATAGTAATTAAAAGTTAGTGGTGTAAAATTATTAATTTAAATGAGATGTAATTTTTAAAAATAAAATTTGAAAAAATAAAATTTTGAAATATCCTGAAAAAATAAGATAAATTTGAGAAATGGTATTATTTACATAAATCACCAATTATTATTTACGTACCTCAGTGTTTCCTCGAGGGCAGGCAGGACGAGATCATGATGCGCATCGGTGCACCATAACTTGGAAGTGATGAAAAGTTCATCGCGACTCTTGATCAGACCGCGGCCCACCGCCTCCGCCACGGCTCGGCCAACGCTTTCTTCGGTGCCGTAGAGTGCCGCCGTGTCGATGTGGCGGTACCCAGCGGCAATGGCATCGACAAGGAGTGGTATCAGCTGCTCCGGCGATGGCTTTGGAGATGCTCCAGTTCCCAAGCCTATGGCCGGCATCGTGTGGCCGGAGTTCAATACCACTTCTGTAATTTGCACTCTCTCCATTAATATCGGATTCGAAGTTGACTAAATTAGATAAATTTTGTGATTTTTGCTTCTGTATGACTGTATATATGGATGAAGAATATTTTTATTTTATTAAGGATAATTACCTAGACACCCATGAAATTCGGTCATATTACTAAAAAACTCCACTATTTTTGAAAAATTATATTGAGACAAAGCCTGTCGGACCAAAAAAAAAAAAAATGATCGAAAAAAAAATATATTTTTTTGCCCCTCCGAAAGACCAAAAAAAAATATGAATCACTCAAAAATATAAATCATTGTATAGACGAAAATACCTTTCAGTTTTTAAATTTAAAAATTTCCATATATTTTCTCATCTCTTTCCACATTGATTTGAGGTGAAGGAGGTGGGTTTTTTAGGCTTGAGAGTGGTGGGGTGGGGCGGAGCCGGAAGTGTGGGTGGGGGCAGTGACGGCAAGAGTTAGAGGTTGGAGGGTTCAAGGAAAGAGAAAGGAGGAGGAAAATAAAAATAAATAAAAAAACGAAAAAAAAGTTATAAAATAAAATTTTTATATATGTTTTTTTGTTTAATTAGTAATTATATATTTATCATAATTAATGTATTTTCTTTAGTTATTAATTTTATTACTAAAGTTTTCAATTGAATAAAAATCATTCTTCAATCAAAAACTGGTTTAATTTTACCATAGAATACCTCAGTACACTAATAAAATTTAGTTAAATTTTATAAATAGTAGATATATTTTATTTTATTATTTAATTAATTAAAATAAAGTAAAAAATGAATAGTTATTAATTATTTAATTGTTTGAGTAATTAAAAATAATAAATTATTCCATTAGTAAAAAAATAATTACTCATTATATTAATTTTATATTTGTTGAATAGTAATAGCTAAAATAAAGTTACATTATAACAAAAAAGAGAAGTTAATAAATAAATAAATCAATCAATACATGAAGAATAATAGTTTAAATAAAATTATATTACATTCACACCCCTTAGGCAGATGATAATAACATTCAGATTCGCTAAAGTGGAAAGGTATTTTTATTTGTACAAATTGGTCAAATTTAAAGATCAATTAACCTAGAGTGAGGCGTACTCTAAAAAAAATATTCTTTTTTTTTTAATTATATCATCAAATGACGGACTAAAGAATTGCAGAAAGGGCGATTTGTAATGAAATATAATTCATATGGGTGTTAGTATAATTTTTAAGAATATAGAGATCTTTTATTCATATGACCAAATCTTAAAAAATTGTCTATTTCTTTTATTTATTAACGAAGCAAAATCAATTTGAAAGTGTTTTTCTTGGTGGACAAGTTTTCGTGTACCACTGGTTTATGGTCATAGAACGATTGACATGCATGGTCAACAGGCCACGAAAAAAATAACAATTAACGGCCTGTTTGGGAGACACGTGTAGCGTTAAGATTATTTGGGACTAATGGGGGAAGGTGAATCGAAGAAAAATTTGGAACGAAAAATAATATTTAATTTGTGTTTTGTAGGAAAATAAATTTTAATGTAAATGTAAACGTTAAGTTTTTTTAAATATTATATGTTGTATTTTTAATATAATAAATATATATATTTATAATAATATAAACTAAAAAATATGATGATATTATTTTATAGTGGATCCTATTTTATTTTATAAAAATACAATCATTACAATTAAATGTGTATATATCTATTTTATAAAAATATTTGGATGTGGATATATTTATAAAAGGTTACAAAATATAATCTGAATTTAAAAAAAAACTCATAAACAAATATATATTTGTAAAAAAAATTAACGGTTGAGAGTCAAAAACATCCTTCAACATACGAACATGTCATGCACACTTATGTAGATGTCTAAAGAGTTCTTTTTAATTGGCAATATTTAATAATTGGCCACATCGAATAATTAAAGAGCCCATCAAAAGAAAATAGAATGAAATTAAGTGATACTATCAAAATTATTCTTAATTATATATATTTAATCTAAATTTTTTGTTCTCATTTTTTTAAGATGTTTTAAAATAAAATTCTATGTTCTTAAATAAATATTTTAAAAAATGATATGATAAGGATACATAATCAACGTTCAACCGTTACTTTATTATTACTTTCAAGAGATAATAATGTAAAATATATAAAACTTACGTTTTTTCCTATTATATAAAATTCTATGTCATGTCAAATTACTGTCAAGATTTTGGGAGGGAAGAACAGTATATTTGGTGATAAAGAATTTTTTATTTATCACAATAAAAAATTTGTATCAATTTTTTACTATTAAAAATTAATAACATAATAATTATTTATTATTTTGTCCCTAGTATTATTTTTTAGTCTATAGCTAAAGTATTAAAGACAAAAGCCTTAAAACTCAAGGTATCGGGCCCAAGTCCCATTAACAAAATTACTAATTTGATTCTACATTAAATTTTATTAATTAGCTCAATATCACATCTAAGAATTAGAAAAAGGCCTACATCAATAAAGATATAAAATATTTGAAGTAAATTAGTTGAAATTCCTAAAGATTCAATTAAGCTCAAAATTCACTAATTTAGACCAACTAAATTTGGTCACTTGATTGTGAGGGATCCTGATCCGTACATCCCGTGAGGGAGGTGGGCTCCATAGACGAGGTCGAGGTTCATTGTCGGACCATTTAGTGGGATAAAAAAAAAAAAAACACACCACAGCACAAGAACTATATTGTTTTGAATTATTGTCTATTCCAGAAGGTACATTTTATTTATGAAATGATAAGAAAATAAAAAAATACATGTATTATTTCATGTAATATTATGAAAATGACTCCAAAATTAAAAAAAAAAATATATATATATATATATATAGCCCCTATAGCCCATCTAAACGACTAACAAAGAGTTTACTATACAAAATTTAGATTCAAAAGCCAAACCACGATGAAAAAAGTTTAGACAACCCGTCGGCTTGTTGCTTGGTCTCTAAAACTACTATTTTATATTCTTATTCGTGCAAAAAAACATGCAGACGCAAATGTAAGTGATTATCTAAGACTAATGTTATTTTTGAGTTCAAGTTCCACATGAAGCATCTATGTATTCTCTTTTTAACAATCTGTCCTACTTTGGAACCCTATGTTAATTTACTAATATGGGATATTCAGGAATATTTTCAATATCCTACTTCGGAACCCAAGTTAATATACTGATGCGAGATACTCAGGAATGGAGTAACGACAAATTAGCTGGGATAAGCAGGTCGTTTTTTAAAAAATTTAAATAAAAAAAAATAACAAAAATAATAGGTATGAAGTGGGGGAGGATGCACACATTGTCATAATGTGTGTTATTTGTGCTTTTATTCCATTTTCATAGGCTCAACCAAAATGGGCTCACCTTTCTGGCAGCCCAGATATGTTTAGATCATTGGAGGCCCAAATATTTTTCCACATTAGTATTTGGGCCCATAAATGTAGGGACTGTCGGTGGAATGAATCAATGGATGTTTGGTTTCTTTGCAGATGAGATTTTTCATTTTTATTATTTTTAGCGGAATTTTATTGATTTTTGTATGAAATTGAAAATATATTTGAATAATTATTTTCAGATAGGAAATTTATAGGGTTAAGTATGAAATTATATTTGGTTTATTGTTTTCAATGGAATAATTTTTAAATTATGTGTATATAATATTCAATGATTTGATAGTACTAGAGTTCACAATTAATATTTTATATGAGTTGAGTATTCTAATAGAATAAGTTTTAGGTGGTGGGTCCTACAGTAATAACGTAGTTAGTGAGTCTCATATTATTAATGTAAATAATAATAAAAATATATTAATGAGAGAATTAGTGTGTAGTTGTGGGCCCATTATATAGGGTTGAGAGAAATAAGTTGATTGAAAAATAAAGATTAATTGATATTGTGCAAGAATAAGTTTGAAAATGAGGGGAATAGGGTTGAAAAGTATTTTGAGTGGGAAATGAGAAAATAAAATATATTATTTCTAATGATATTAGATAAAATAAATATAATTTATGTATTTAAAATAATAAAAAGTGGAAAAATTCCTACAGAAATAATAATCAAACGAGCCCTTGGTATTTCAAGACTCAATATTGCAAAGAAATTTAAGTTTATGAGAATCTCAAATTGGATGACATTTTCCCCAACCAAATGGGGATACAAACAAGAACAACACTTCATATTTCTCCATCCCAGAGGTCCCCCAATGATATGCATTGGCCATCTGGACCAACATGCATCTCACCCCTACAGACTCTATGCTGTGGGATCTGCTCTATTTTGCTAACTTCTTCGTCTGTCAGTTCCCAATCAAATATTTGAAGGTTTTCCTTCACTCTCTCCTTGTTAAAGCTCCTCACAATTGGGGTCACTCCTTGCTCGTGTATCCATCTCAACGCAACCTAAGGTTTCGAGTCCAGAAAAATTACTCAGATCGACGAATAAGAAAATTCTAATCCAAACTCGATTCCCACAATGTTAGTAGTCCCCCCAGGCAAAGGGGGACCGAGACAAATGTGATGATGTTCACAAACTTGAGAAAGAATTGTACTTATATTTGAATAGACATATGCAGGTTTGTTAATACACCTGTGCCTTGGTCTTGTTTTTGGCTGATGCAATGTCTTGAAGGACTGAACTCTCCATCACTGCATTAGTACCCCAATGGCATCCATATGCTCCCAGTGGAGACCATGCACTAACATGGATCATTTTCTCTTTGCAAAATTGCACCATTTTCTGTTGCTGCCATGAGACATTCATTTCTACCTGGAATACAACTCCCCAAATTAATCACACCTACTGGCTACTGCTCGTATTCGATTATATATATCATTACATCAAAAATATCAATCATCAGACAATAAGTTAAACAATCGACATCAACTTTTAACAAACAATCTCTATATATATGTGACTTTGGAGTCTCAGTCTTACCATTCGGACAAGACCGCATCGTTTTTTTTCTCAATCATTCAATTAATTACTCAAAGTACAATAATCATTCAGAAGCCCAAAAAAATAAAACAAAATAAAAAATAAAAATAAATTACCTGGTTAACTGAAGGTGGGATGGTGGCATTGTCCAGGATTTTTGAGAGTTTTGCAGTGCTGAAGTTGCTGACACCAATAGACTTAGCCAAGCCCAGTCTACAACAGTCTTCCATGGCTTCCCAAGTTTCTTTTATGTCAAAATCAACCATCTTGAAAGAATTATTACTATCCTTCTTTATCCTTAATGGGCAATGTATAAGATATAGATCCACATACTGCAAGCCCAACTTCCTGTAAGAGATATGAATAGTAATCATAAATAAAAATTTATTCTTAATTACTTGTCTTTTTTCAATCATATATTCTACCCTATTAATTCATTTTCATTTTATTACTATAATTAGATCATTAGATTAACAAACATTTGACAAGATGATATTGAAATATGAAATGAAATCCGTTTAAAATAAAATATGAAACGAACATTTGGAACATATGACCAATTTAACCAATGACCATTTAAAAATTACTACTCCTTCCATCTCAAAATTAAAATTCTCACTTGATAGGATATTAAATAAGAATTGAAAACAAAATTATATAATTTATACTATTATTTTTAAAAATAAGATGTAAACTTATTATTTTAAATGAGATGATATTTTAAAAAATAAAATTTATATTCTGAAAAACAAAATTTTATGAAAGTTTGAAACATCCCAAAAAAAATGAAAATGATAAATTTAAGAAATAGTAATATGACCATAAATCATCAATTATTATTAATGCACCTAAGTGTTTCTTCGAGGGCGGGCAGCACCAGATCATGATGCGTGTCGGTGCACCATAACTTGGAAGTGATGAAAAGTTCATTGCGACTCTTGATCAAGCCGCGGCCCACCGCCTCCGCCACGGCTCGGCCAATGCTTTCTTCGGTGCCGTAGAGTGCCGCAGTGTCGATGTGGCGGTACCCTGTGGCGATGACATTGACAAGGAGTGGTATCAACTGCTCCGGCGATGGCTTTGGAGATGCTCCAGTTCCCAAGCCTATAGCAGGCATCTTGTGGCCGGAGTTCAATACCACTTCTGGAATTTGTATTCTCTCCATTAATCTTGGATATGAGATTGATTAAATTGGATAAATCTTGGGATTATTATGTATTTGTATATATATATGGACATTATTGTAGTTTATTGAAGAGCAATGTTTAAATAATTTCCACTTGATAATCTTGAGATTATATTATCAGCTGGAGATAAATTTGAAAACATCATCAAGTTGTAGCCGAAGATTTTAATTTAAGAGAGGTTGTTATAAGTAGGGAGAGGAGGGGTCAAATTTTTATTTTAAATTAAAATTAACCTAAAAAATATATTATTTTCCTTGCGTGACAACAAAAATAAATAAATAAAGATATTGAGTTTTTATAGGATATATTTTTTCATAAAGTATTTCGATTAATAAATTTTTAGTGTGTTTAATGAGTATTTTATGGTGAATTTGAGAGAATTGAGGTTAATAAATTATTAAATTACTAAATGAGTATAGTGAGTTATGTCTCTTGAGGGAGTTGAGTTATTGAGCTCTTGGAAACTTAGTTCAATTTGGGTTACCTAATTGAGAATCAAAAACAGTCTCCCAACATAAAAACATGTGAAATACTTATATTAGATGTCTAAAAATTTCATTCTATATGGCAATATTTAATGAGCGTCGTTATAAGAAAATAGAATTTTAGTGGTAAGTAACATCAAAATTGTTATTAGTTATATATATTATCTATTCTAAATTTTTTATTTTTATTTTTTCTTTGAACGTTCAGTAACTGTACACCCGTGCTCCAACCTTTGTTGTAATCATTCAATATTGTAATCTATATTTCATCAATGAAAATATTTTTTCAATTTCAATGTGCTTTGAAAGTACCTACGAGTGTGAGTTTGACGCAATTATTGGTTCGCTGCACAATCTATTATAATTTTGGCAAAAGTAGTCATGATTAGCCAACTGCTAGTCACACGGTACCCCTTTATCGATACAAACTAAAAATATTTCATTTGCTCAAATGGATCTAAATTAAAATAATGATGTAACATAAGTACATCACTAATTTTCCATCAATATTTTACCATTATTTTTAAGGATAATAATATAAAAATACATAAAATTTATATTTCAATTATTATGTAAAACTCTATGCCAGGTCAAATTATCCTAGTGATTTCGGGAGGGAAGCAGTATATATTTAGTCACAATAATAAATTTCGTTAGTTTAATAGTGACATTAAAATTAGTAATATAATAATTGTATAAAAAAATTATCACAAAGAGTTTGTGACTATATTTTATTGTAACTAAGCTATCTCTATACACGTATTGTTAATTAAGACACAAATTTTGTCATTGATATATTTATAAAAATTATTGTTATAACAAAATAAAATTTGTTGGCAGTGCATATTGATATTGACATCTTTTATATTATTATTTAAGCTTTTGTCCGTAGTATTATTTTTTAGTATAGTGCTTAGCTAAAGTATTACAGACAAGGGCCTTGAAACTCGAGATATTGGGCTCAAGTCCCATTAAGAAAAAAATTATCTAATTTGGTTCTACATTAATTTCATTAATTAGCTCAAAACCACGTGTACAAATTAGAAAAAATCCTACATCATTAGAGATAAAATAATTTGAAATGAATTAGTCGAAATACCTAAAGATTCAATTAAACTCAAAATTTACTAATTTAGAATAATATTTTCAAATTGATTTTTCTAATGATTAGAAATTTAATCGGTCGGATCGGTTCAACCAACTGTTGGACCGATTTAATAAAAATTAATTATATTTTATTATTATATTATATAAAATAATAATAGAATAACTAATTGTTATTTAACACATTTTAAATATTAAAAAAAAGATAAATAACTATCTAAAAAAATATTTAACAAAATACAAAATTCAAATAATTATATAAATATAATAAAATATCAAATTTAGAATTTTTTTGAAAAAAAATAAATTAAAACTGATCAAATCCGATTTGATCGATTTTAACCCGAATTTTTTAATTTTATACCATTAATTGAATTTGACCAAACTTCAATCCTCAATTGAACCGTCAATAGATTCGATTTGCAAAATAATTATTTAGACCATTTTATGGCCTTAAAAGTAATTGTTAGATAATTAGTACAGTAACAATTATTTTAAGTAAAATGATTGTGAGAGGTCCTAATCTGTACTTCCCATGAGAGGGGTGGGCTCGACTGAACACGTCGATGTTCATTGTCGGAACATTTAGTGGGGAAAAAAAAAAGAGGAAGAGAAATGTGACTCGCCACCACACCCACAAAGAATTATATTATTTTGAATAATCGTCTATTCCAAAAGGTATATTTTAATTATGAAATCATAGCAATATCTTATTTAATGTAATATTTTTACAATAACTCCAAAATAAGTAAAAAATATATATAACTCCTATACCCCACTTGAGGGGGACTAATACTACATAAAATATAGATGAAGATGTTAGAGACAACACCTCATCGTCTTATTGTTTGGTCTCTAACAATACTATTTTACACTATTATTTATGCAAAAAAATAAGCAAATGCAAATGTACGTGCCTACCTTGAACTAGAATAAATATCAATATTAATTTTTCAAGATAGAATTAAACAACACATAAAATTAAAGAAAAATGATTTCACAATTTATAAAATGCTCCCATAATCTAATGTTTTCCTCGGTATCCAAACATAAGATACAACTTTATTTTTAATTTCTTCACTGAGCAGCCGTTTAGACTTTAAATTTTAGTGAGAAATAAATAAACAAAATTAAATATCTAAAATGTAAACCATAAAACTACATCATTTAACGTAAAATAAAATAAATTTTTAATATATTTTCTTCACCAAAATTCAATATCCAAAAAAAAAAAAAAAAAAATCGATGTTAACCGAACAACTACGCATTTTTGCCTACTCAGTTATGCCTTTAGATTTGGTGATATTTGTCTCTTTCATGTCATTCTTGGATTGTGCTTTAAAATTATTACAACAAAACCAAGATTTGTTGTCATTGTTTTGTGTCCAATGAAGTTTCTGCTCGGCCTGCATCCCTACAATGCCCCAACAGAAAAAAACATCGACATTTCCTAGATATTGAATTATTGATCTTCACATTGTCTAATATAAAAAGGTCCAATTTTACCTTCCAAAAACTGAATTAAAACTCAGAATCAGCATTGAGTATAGATCGAATTAATGGCTAGCCAAGCTGTATTAAAGACAGTTCTTATCCTCAGGATCTTCAATCTGCTAGCCCTGGCTGCTTCAGTTGTGGTTATGGGACTCAACAATTACAAGGAAGATGATGGTTCCAACACTAAATTCACTGATCTTATAGCTTACAGGTCATCACATTTTTTATTTATGTTACTACAAATATATGCATTATTGCATTTTTCTCAACGTTACTCTTATCGACCCGACCATGATATTTTGCATGTTAAATATATGTGAAGCTTATATCAGGATAGTATATTACTGATTCTTTCAATTGTTAATTGTCGCTATTTCTAAGTTTGTATTATACTTGGCAATAGCAATAAAATTCTTCGAATTTTTTAAAATAAGTTGAATAAAATTTAATATTTACATGGAATGTTGTAAATCCCACATTCATAAAGTGTCATGTGACAACATTCTTGTGAATCTTTTAGTAATAGAGTGACATTTTATTTCTTCATATTTCGATAGTTTTATAATATAATAATTGGAGACAAATATATTATACTGACTTCTTATTACAATAGCCGTACATATCAATTTAATTGATAATTTAATCTATTTGACATTCTTTTATTTATAAATGCATCACATTCGTAAATAAATGGATATTTTTTCTTGATATATTACCGAATTTTAATATGATAACGAATGAATTTTGTTATATAAATAAGATCTTATTAGATTTTTATTAATTATCCCATACAATACCCGATTTGCATCTTGAGTATGTCCGAGTTAACGTAATTTGGCATGCGCATATTAGTTCCCAAGAAAATGCCTGGGTTTATAAATTATAAGAAAATTCCCTCTTAATTTTTATTTATTTATTTATAGATAGAAACTCTATAATGTTGATTAGTATATATGTTGTGCAGGTATGTATTTGCTGTTGGTGCCATAGGATTTGTGTACACACTGATTCAGACCCCATTTGCGATATACAATGTGGTCCAAGATAAGAGGTGGATACGCAATGGCTGTCTGCAAGAATTCGACTTCTATGGAGACAAGGTACTCCTCAATCCCTTCTTACTTCTCATCCCACTTTTAATATATATAAATTCCAAGAAAATATATAGATTTTTGAGATGTTACACTCCATATACAGACAATAAACTGGGTATGTTGATGGTAGATAAATACTCCATTTTATAACGGAACACTTATCTAACATTCAAATATCCAGTGTACAATACACTTGGTGAAACATGTATATTATCAAATATATATAGTATAATTCTCATTTTTTTCTTACATAAAAAAAATTGTTTTAATTTGTCGAAGACCATGAAAATTTTTCTGACGAAATATGATAGGTGATGGCGTTCTTATTGGCAAGTGGAGTTGGTGTTGGATTTGGAGTGACATTTGAGTTGAAGAGAGCTTTTGATGAAGTCTTGAGTGACAAAGACAAGAAATTCCTTGACAATGGCAATATTTCCACTGGCCTTCTCCTTGTGGGATTTGTTTTCATGGCTCTACTCACCATTGTTTCATCAAACCGTCGTTCTTCTTCAGGCAAAAGAGGATTCTTCAAATAAGAATTTAATGTTTTTCCAGTAATGTCTAGCTTGGTCTTCAAATAGAGAATTCTTTTACATATTATGGTTATTCTCCAAAACTTGAGAATTGGAGGTCCAACTCATAAATGTGTAAGCTCATTGTTCCTAAATTCCCCTGACATTACAAATGGTTAATATATATATATATATATATATTGTTCCTAAGTTCCTCTTCTTCTATCATTATTATTCATTCCTCTATTTGAAATTATGATGTTGTGGATTGAAAAAGCCTTTAATGTATCGATGAATCTTACAAGTTTAAAGTGTCCATTATATCCCATATAAAAATAAATTTAGTATGCTTAAATAGAATTTCACATGATAAAATAGTTGCCATATAGTACTTTGATTGTGGTGCATTTTAACGTGCTTGCATAGCCTAAGTTCGTATGTGCAACTCACAAAAATTGTATTTCTAAAGTGCCCACTTTGCATGTATCCATAAAAAAACAAAATAATTCAAGTCAAATGTTTTCTCTCTTTCCTCTGCTAAAATAACTATTAATTATTTTTTAATTTGACAAGATTAATATAATATTATACTAATTCTTGTAAAAAAGTATTATATTTTGAAAGATAAATTGTAAATCAGGTCTGTTCATGCTGGATTGGCCTAGGCCCACCTTAGCTTGCCTCGTTAGCTAGTTGGTTTAGCCCCCATAATTGAAATGATAGGGCAGGGGTAAATAATTTTTTCATTATACAGATTCAATGGGCATGTCCGGGATCTAATCTAGGCTAAGCCAAATGGGTCTTTTTTCTTTTACCATTTCAAATGAATAATTTTCCAAAAATTTTGATTACAGTAAGTTATATCTTAATTCTCTTTTAGTTATCTTTAGTTTGGTTTAATTTTTTATTTGATTATTCTAGGTATATCATCTTTAATTTGAAATTTTAGGTAGTTTATTCTGAGTTTTTGCCCTTATTTTATGATTTCTTAAGTGTAGCTAGTATATAATTTTCCATTGATTACTCTAAATGTTTCATACAAAGGGTTGGTCTTGATATAATTTGATTATTCTAAATTTTTATCTTAATTTTTGTGAATTATATTAAATTTGACTTTAATTTTTTATTTAATTGTTCTAAATATATCATCCTGAAATTTGGTACTAAAATTTATTTGAATAATCTAAGTTTATTATATTAATTTTAAGTCCTTATTTATGAATAATCTTAAGAGTAGTTAGTATACCAATTTTTAGTTGTTTATGGAAGTTTATCATCCTAAATTTAGGATTGAATTTTATTTGATTAGTGTAAGTTTATTACTCTAAATTTATACCATTAGTTTTTAACTATCTTAATTGTAGCTATTATACAATATTTTAGTTGACTAATTCTAAATGTATCATCTTAAAGTTTGATATTTAATTTTTATTTGATTAGTCTGACTTTATTATTATTATTATTTTTTCTTATTCTATGAGTTATCTTTAGCTAACTAGTATACAATTTTTAGTTAATTATTTTAAGTGTATCATCTTGATTAATTTTTATTTGATTATTCTAAATTTATTACTTTTAAGTTTTTATACTTATTGATCCAGGATGTTAATATATATTTGCTTCACACATATTATGACATAATTAAAACTGGTTCACTAGTTTGAGACTTTGTGTGACATTTTTTCTTATAAGAGATTGTGGGTTGAATTCCATCCAAGCACACTTATGAATTTTTGTAAAAATAAATAAATTATAACATAATTAAAAAAATAATACAAATTTAAGTGGCTCGTGACGAGTCTGATCTACGCCTAAACCTAAAGCGGTCAGTCCTGAAAAATTCCTGGGCTGAAAATGAATAATTAACGGGTTAGGCTGAGTTTCATCGTCGAGTCACCAATAGGTGCCTAATTCTTATACTCTAAACCCGCCCAGGTAGACCATCACTGCTCACAAGCTGGTCCGGGCTGGCCCATATTATACCATATTTGAGCCACAACTAGAATACTTGAATGGGTTTTTACCTATTTCCCTGTTATATTATGTAGATTTTATTATACACTTAGGTATTTATATGGCAACCATCAAATTTGTATGAATATCTACCTCTCCACTAAACTGATAAAATAAAATTTTAGAAATTCTTTAGCTTTTGCTTTAAGCAAGAAATATTTGCAAAAGTTATTTTTCTTTTTTGATAAAAATGTACAAAAAGGAAAAAAATAAAGGTATTTACAACAAAAAAGAAAAACTGAACTAGTAGATTAAAGGGGAGAATCTAATTAAAGAACTGACCATCTATTCATCCTTCTCTTGCTTATCACAACAAATTAGGATATAAATAGAGTCTAATTTAAGTCATTTTTGTGTATTTTCCTTTCTTGCAGGAGGTTGAATTAAGACTGACCTTTTCCAAGAATTAGGTGAACTCATATAATTTAAAAAAATATGAATGGTAATAGAGCATATTAAAATCTGGACTCGTTCCAGACCCGTTTTATTTGGGTGAATTTTAACAATATAAATAAATTTGGGTATGGTGTTTTTTGTTTGTTTTTTTTAGACCCGACTCGACCCAAATATGACCCATTTATTTATTTTTTTAGAAAAAATATAATATGATATTTTTTTGAAAAACTATTTTTAAAATTTTTTTATTAATATTATCTTTTAAAAATATAATTTTTAATATTTTAAATTTTAAAATGGGTTTACACGGGTCTACCTATTTGGTTTGGGTTTGGGGTGGATTTGAATCTTTAAAAATATTAACGGATTGAATTTCAAATATAAGCAAACTCGACCCAAATTCGATGATCAATTGTTATACCTAATTTATCAGCATGATCTCTTTCCTTCTTTCATAATTATCATAATTTCAGGATTGGGTCATGCTCACGAAATTTGATAGAGGATAATCACAATCATTCATAAATAAATATATATATATATATATATATATATTGAGATCCACTCAAAATTTACCATGTTGCTATGGGACTTAAAAATCTTGGAATCTCATAGGATTACACGATTTTGTATAGGGATAATTTACCTAGACACTTTTTGATGTTTAATCATATTAAATCCCTCTATTTTGAAAAATTGGAAAGATATCCCTAATAGAATATGTTGGACCAAAAATGACAGCAAAATAAAATGTCTTTTTTATCCCTTCAAAACACGATAAAAAATAATTAAAAGATAAAAGATTGTATGAACAAAAACTAACCCTCAATTTTCTAATTTAATAATTCCCACCTTTTCTCCTTCTCTCCTATCTATTTATCTATATATATGTGTGGGTATATATATATATACACACAAACATCACAGTTGCGCACACGCACACGCACACGCAGACGCAGGAGTAGTGTCCATGGGTTGGGGTGGGTTTGATTCGGGGTTGTGGCAGTGGTTTGATTCGAGTTGGGGTGGGGTGGGGGTGGGGGTTGTTTGGTTAAGGAATGAGGAGGAAGAAGGAAAAATAAAATAAAAGGAAAGGAAAGGAAAAAGAAACATAATAAAATGAGAAACATTAAAAAAAAGCATTTATGTGATTTTTTTTAATTAGTAGTTATGTATTTATCATAAGTAATCGATTTTGTACGATAGAATAATTAATTTGATTATTTTTAGCGCACTAATAATATTTAGTCAATTTTTTACAAATTAATTATTTGACTTATAGTTAGATCATTCAATTAATTAAATAAATTAGTTATTTGATTATCTATTAATTAAAAACAAATAATTATTTATTATTTGATTGTTTGAGTAGTTAAAAATAATCAACTATTTTATTCGTGGAAAATTAGTACTCATTATATTAATTTCATTTTTGTTGAACAACAATAGCTAAATTAAAGTTACTCAATAAAAAACAAAAAGGAAAAAGAAACAGAAGTTACTAAATAAAAACATAACAAAATAAAAGTCTAAAAATGGAGAAGAATAGCTTAAATAAAATTATATTACATTCACACTCCTGAGGTATATGATAATAACATCCCGCTCCGCTAAAGTAGAAGGGCTTTTTGTCCATAAAAATTGGTCTAACATGAAGACATGGTGAATAGATTTGGCCCATTAATAAATGGGCTCCTAATTAGGCAGATCAAGTTTTTGGATGGCCCAAAGTGAAAATATTGAGGGACTTCCGTACGAATCTGGGCTGGGTACATTTTGCTAATTTTCAATGCTAAGAGGCCCATGTGCTGATAATTAATGTTTAGTGTGGTGTTTGAGGAATGTTAGAGGTTTTTGCTATAATTAAAAAGGACGATTCCTCATCATTACCTATTTGATTTTGATTCTGTAATTATTGATATCAATTTTATTGAAAAGAGAAGAGAGTAACGTGGTTGATAATTATCGACTTGTGTTACAATCAAATGATCATACAGTTTTAGGTACATTAAAAAGAAGAAAATACTCCATTTGTCTCATATTTTTTAGATTTTTTTTTTAGAAAAAAAAGTTTTTTTTAACATAATTTAAAACTCAACCACTATTTTTGAAATTTTTTTATTTTTTTAAATTTTGATTTAAAAATTTTGTGTACAATTTAACTGACTATATAATATTAGGATGAAGGAAGTAGTGTATTTTTTTTTATATATGTTCACTCAGTAAAATTATTGAAAAAAGCATAAATCACCAAGTAGCTAAACAATGGTGTTAATATCAGTGACAAAATGGGTCCAAAATCGTTAACCCACCAAGGAAGCATTTCAATTTACAACGGTGAGGTAGGGTTGGATAGAATGAATTGGCAAAAAAGTAATCATTTTCACACTAAGCTTTTCTAATTAATCATTTTCACAAAATAACGATTAATGTGAAATTGTTATTAGATAAATTAATTGTATCTGAATTTCGTCTTGGATTTGAGCCCTACCTACATAGTAATTTCTTTTATAAGTATATGATATCTTGATGCTGAAAATAATATAATTATTTATACTTAACGAATTTAAAACTTGAGTCTAATTATTGATATCTATTCAACCATTTTTCTAAAAAAAATAAAAAATCTTGCATGTCACATCCTTCTCCATGGGTTAATTAAGGGCATAACAAATGATGTGGTCTTATTTCAAATCTTCAATGAATTTTCGAGATTCGTCTCCTCTTGATTCTTTCTCTCCACAAAGTTATGTAAGGTGGATTCCTATCTGCAATACAAACAAACAATTTAGAGGTCAAGTTTCCTACAACACTCAAATCGGTAATAGAGCGAAAGAAAGTGAATGATCTAAAATAAAAAGAATGTACTTTCAAATGATGGTGAATAGAATGAATTTTGAAAAGTATAATATGGTGTAATATAGTGCATCAACTACTAGAATTTTGTAAAACATCATAGACTTAGTCTTTAGATCTCCGTTAAGTATTTTTATTGGGTCTCATGAACTTAGACAATAAAATGTGGGGAAAGGGATCTTTTCCTAATTTCACCTTTCATTTATTTTTTCATTTTATATTACAAAATCCAGAATCCTATTAAAAAAAAAAAAGAAAGGTGGACTGAATGATAAAGTTACATTGGTAGTGTAGTCCACTAGAATGAAATTGGGGGCAACAAGTAGAGGTGCATGAAAAGCAATTGAAAAAACCTCAATGTTAATGGACATAAGCAAAAGAGACAGATAAGAGACCAGCTATAGTTGAGGTCTAGGTTAAACTTTGTCACTTCCAACCAAAAGCTACCCCCTTTTTCATTTTCATCATACCAACATAAGTTTGTATTTTTAGTTTTCATTGTCTTTGTGCTTCCAATACTTGTTTCTTCTGAAGTCTCTGAACCCTTCCATGTTCTCTCTCTATATGTCTCTCTCTCTCACACACACACACACCACACAGTGCACTCAATGGATTTGCCTTTACTCAAGTGAGGGGAAGATTTATTAGTAATATAAAATTATATTTATAGTATTAAAATATAGGGTTGAAAGTACATTTGCCCATCAGGACAGGGAGCATGGGTGGTTGTTCTCCCTTTTTTTTTTTTTTTTCTTTTCCCTGCTCTTCTTTTCATCCCTTTTCTCTTTTTTCCTTTTGGTTGCAATGTGTTGAAACTTTTCTGGGAAGGAGACCTTTTTAGTCTCCATGTGCCTCCATCAACTTCAGCTCCAGTAGTGGATCATTTCATATGAAAGACAAAACATTCACAAACAAAATTAGAAAAAAAATAAAAAGAAGTTTCATTTTCTTGAATTGATTCCCACAAGCAATCTTTTCCTTTTTTTTTTTTTTTTCACTTTTCATTGGAATTGATGTTTGTTTTTGGAATATTTGATTGTGATTATTGTCGTCTTCAAGATTAACGTATTTAAGGATTGAGAATGTATTGCCATTTTAGAGCATAAGCATCAAGATTTTTTGTGATATATATATATATATATATAAATATCTTTGGTTATGGAAATTTCTAATGAGATGAAAAACAAACAAAAAGTGACACCCAAAAGGGGACTAGTGAGTGGTAACATGTCACACACATGCACTTGGAAAAGGAATAAAGATACACAAAGGTCCTATTTACAACCAAAAAAGCTTCTTTGAAAGACATCTGCTTTGCTAAGAAGGATCTAAAGAGAAGATGGGGTCACTTTTTATCTTATATAGATGTAAATCATACCCCAACAAACCCTAATCATCAATCTATGAACAAGATGGGGTCCAAAAATTTTGGAATCTATCAATTTGTTTCTCATCTTTCTTGGGGGGTCACCTCTCCTAATCAAAAATTTTACCGCACTTAGGGGGAGTTCATACTTCATAACAATATTTAAAAAAAAAGTTGAAAAATCACCTTTAAATGGCGGGTGTTCGTTTTATGATGAGTTCGACAATTATAATTATTCTAATTAACCGATATCATTATTTTACTTTACGAAATCTATTTATATACAAAATAGATGGATGAAAAATTTCAATTATGGGAATTGGTTTGGCTCCCACATGCTTATTTTTATAATATTTACTTTTTGAAAAGTAACTTTTTAGAGTAATTTAAGGTTAATATATTGAAACTAAGAGAGATGTCCAAAAATGATAGAAAATGGTGATGAGTGAAGAAAACAGACCATGTGAGTGGGGTGAGAGAGCTTTAAATCCAAAAAGAGGAGTATTCGGAGAGAGAGTCCAAAAGTCAAAGCATCAAATCTAAAAGATGAAAAAGCTTCTTTCCAAAAAGAACCAAAAACGTGCAATTATACGGTTTTGGGCTTCATCTCACGTAACGTAACCACTCAACTCAACAGTAGATTATTATATATATATATATATGTTAGTTATTATCGTTTTTGGATCTCTAGACCTAAGAGCTTCACTCTTAATTTTTAATTTTTTATTACATATATATATATATAAATTAATAAATAATATAAGATAATTTATTGATAAACAGCTTACGTCTACATATAATTTAATTAATTATTAATTTGAATTACCTGAAAAATAATTAAAAAATCAATATCTCTCATTAAATATATATATATATATATATGAATACGATAGTTTGTTAATAAATATTTTATATTTACGATCTAATTAATCATAATTAGATAAATTGAAATCGGCCAACATATATTTTTTTAAATATATATATATATATACACACACACAACACGCTCAATTTAATCAAAAAGTAGTATAGTACATGTTCTCATTTATTAAAAAGTACCTGCAAAAGTACTGATTCATTCTTAAAGAGGCAATTTAACTTTCGTTATCTTGAATTTAAGGCTATATTTCAAATCGAATTGTAGTTTTTAAATAAAAAATAAAAAATAAAAATTTGTATTATATGGACTGAGGAAATTCTTTTTTTTTTTTATGTTTTTTATTTTTGTATTTTTTCACTTAAATCTAAGATCAGAACATAGGGTAGAACAATCCACTTAGCTGAATAAAATATTCAGCCTAATTGTGTGAAATAGTTATAAACAACATACATTAAACATTTGACTAATCAAGATAATTTGTTGTTAAAATATATTACGCGTATAACATTATTGGTCATGAATATGAGTTATCTAAAGAAAAGAAGTATCCTCTGTTTTTTTTTTAAATAAATAAATAAATACACGAACCATTTAATTATGGGAAAATTTTTAAATGGGAGAGAGAAATATAAAACTGTTCCCCATAATGCATTATATCACAGGTTAGGATTAATGCATCAAGTTTCGGTGGTCAATAATTAATCCAAAATCGAATCTAATTTTAATATTTTTTGGATATCAATATACTTGAGTTCGACTAAATCCAAATCTCACATCATATTTAAGAACATTTGCTATACACCTTGAGTAGAGGTTGAGAAAATCCGAATCCGACTCCATATTTAGAGGGTGTTGGGTTAGCTTTCAATTTTTTTAAAATACTTAATTTTTTTTAATATATTTTATAAGATGTTGAGAATTTCTAAGATGTCCTAAAATATTTACTAAATTTTTTTAGGAGATGAGTTTATAAAATTTTAAAATAAACTATTAGAATCTAATAAGCTTTTTAAAAAATAATAACGAGTTCATAACTTATTTTTATGATCTTAACAAATTTTCTTTGTTTTGACTATATTAATTTTAAAATTGTGATTACTAGCAACATTTTCAACTCCTAACACCAAATTTGGTATTTTTGTGTAAATCATATCCAATTCACTATACCAAATGAATATTTTATTCTTATTTTTCTTTGTTTAATCATCACCAATTTATTTATTTTAAAAGTTATTTAATTATTTATATTTTATTATTACTAATTCTACTACATAAAAACTACAAATAATTAATATTATATTTATTGATTATATTATAATTAATATCACAATTAAGAAAAATACTTTTGCACATCACGTTTAACACAAAAATTTCATAAAACAAACATAAAGTCCAATAATGTTATTTCAATGTAATTACATATTATTTATTAATTATTATAATTTATTTCAAATATTAATTATTACAAATGTTTTGACAAAATAATAACCAAATTAAAATTGAATAAATAAATCTAAATTATTAACTAACTAAATATAAAATATAGGATACAAATAGAATTAAAATTTAGGATAGAATAAATATGGAAGCATGAAAATATATGCATTACATCAAATTTAATGTAAATAAATAGTGTAGTATAAATTTACCATAAAGAACTTAGGGACATTTTAATAATTGAATTTAACTATTTTCCCTCTTGCCAAAAGTGGACCTATTTGGAGCTATTTTTACATTATTTTGTCCAGGTTAAAGGCTGAAGTGAGAAATACCTGCGTATAAGCGAGTTGTGTGACATAAATGTTAGTCCTTTAATATCCTCGACCCCAAACTAATACTTTGTTAAAATTTAAATTTGTCAATTAAAACGTTGTATTAGTTAAATCTAATACTATAATCATATAATACACATAAATAATTAAAAATATTTTCGTTTTTCGTACATATTCTAAACCATTAAATAATATTTCATACTTTTAAAATAAAATATTTAGTGCACATATCATTTTTATCTATATAATACTTGACGAATAATATTCTAATTAATAAATATTTATAATATTTAAATATAATTTAAATTATTCAAATTTTATTTATAAATATTAATGGAATATCATATAAATAAAAAATAAAAATTCTGATAATTTATTAATATAATATTTATTATTAAATAATTATCTTTAGATTATGTCATAATTATAAGTTAAATAAATATTAAATAAAAAAATACTTAAAAAATAATTTTTGCATAATTTAAAAATAAGTAGAAATACAATTTATATAAAAATAACGTCAGAATAAACTGTATTTTTATTTTCTAACAAGTGTTTTATATTCGTATTTTATCCGTTCTTCTAAGAATCCGTATATTAATTATTTTCGTATTTTTTATCAATTTTTTCACCATAATTTTTAATAAAAATTTATAATATATTTATACGTATTAAATATTAATTTTTTTTCGTGTTTATTTAACTAACTAGGTTCAAATGTACCGTTTACAAAGAAAATTGGACACCAAATAAAAAACAATGTAGTACGATTTTTTGATCGGATCAAGAATAATCGAGGAGACAAATATTTGTTCGTAAAACCAATGGCCCTCAACTCTGGCTAGCTTGTAAAAAGATCTTGCAGCAATCTACAGACTTTTTCCTTTTGGATTATATAGACTAAGATTCCACAAAAGCAAGACGTGAAGTACTCAAATCACTTCACAAAATGTACGTTTTTCTACTATACTAGCATCTGTGTTCCCTACAAGTACAAGTCCTCAGATGAAAAATAAAAAAATAAAATAAAAATAAAATTGTTAAAAAAATAAAATGCAACAATATTATAATATAGGCTCAAACACATTTGATTTATTCAAAATAATTGATGAAAAGTTGTATTCTAAGATATCAACGTACCAGGTTGAAAGCGGATTGTCAAAATTTGAAATTCAACCCATCAAAATTTCTAAAGACTTTTGAATCACCGGATTCTAGTTAGACACATTAGATTTGTTTTATAATTTTAAAAGTATTAAAAAATATTTTTTTATAATAATACTATTATTTAAAAAAAAAATAAACACAATTAAATAAAAATAAAAATACAAAAAATTAAATAAGGTAAATTTAAAAATAAAAAATCAAGACACATCACGAACTCATTTATAACTTTACAAACCTGCCCAAGCAAGGCTGGTTCTTGAACTTATCCCATTCACATCCCTTGTGGATCGATGGTAAAAAATACCTATCCCTTTTTCATTAAATGATCAATAGTAATATGTTGTTCTCGATCTACTATAGATTAATTTGAAAAAAGAGTTCCAATTTTTGCTGATATTTTTTGACACGGAGATTGTCAAGGACTAAACTTAACATTGCTAGGAATGAACAAAACTTGATGCGGGCATATCAGAAATCATGTTGCATATGGCAAATATTGTTTGCAACTGCCCTTTGTACATTGTTAACATTAATTTTTCAGAAACCAAACCTAATTTAATCGGTAAAGATCGAGGTCCCAATATTCTAAAAAATACTGAGGTTCTGAATTTAAGGAGTATTAATTTCACTATTGGACCTCCATACAAAAGAATAGTGGTCACTCACATAACTATTGATATCTTAATTTATTAATGTACTCCATGGTCCCTCCAGGGAAAAAAAAAACAAAATAAAATAAAATCGATTAAAGGCTTTTTCAATTATTCTTGTCAGAAAACTATGCAGCGGTAGTGTACAATTTTGACCTTAATACCTATGCCTTAATTTAATATTTCACCAATTTGTATCCTTTTGTTAAGTCATAAAAGATCCATCCATCAGGGCCAAACTTAATGCTAAAGAACAATGTAGCTAAGACTATAATTTGGAGTTTCAGTGTATGCAGGGGATGGGGTTGGGGGGTTGGGGTGGGAGGGCATGATTGTGAGGTAGGAGCCTCAGTTAAATGTTTGAAGGACTTGTTGTGAGCCATAATTGTGATAAAAATAAGTTAATGTCATTCTTGGCATGTACTATCCCATCCACAGGAAGTAGCTAAAATTTATATACTTTTATACAAGTACTCATCATTTTTCAACAAAAAAGGTTTCTTTAGAATGTAGATGAGATATTCTGTGTAAATAAATTACTATGATTTTCGTCTTAAATCCAAACCTAGAGGAGAATTTGAAGGAATTATTGTATAGAGAGTGCTAGGAGTGGTTCAATGGGTTTGTGCGATTCGGATATGATTTTTTATTATAAATTTTATTATATTATGATAATTATTATTACATTATATTTTAGAGATAAGATTTTACATATGGATAATTAATACATTATAGTACTAAAAGATGAGACTAAAGAGAGAGTGAAAAGATAAAAAAAAAAAAAAGAGAGAGAAGAAAAAGACTTACCAAGGGTGGGGTTGGCTCCAGTACCATGTGGAAGCATCCAATCCGAAGCCATAAAACAATAAATGGAGTAGTCCTTGGACAATATATAATTATATACCACTATAGAAACCTCAATAATATATTTAATTTAATGTAGGGGGCAATATCTATTTATGTTTTGTTGAAGATGTACCTAAATTTAGTTGCCAACATTTAAATTTTATGCACAATAATTCAGGTGCACTAAGTAAATAATACTCTCAATTCTTACAGACCTGAATGGCCCTTTTTGTTTAGTAGATGGGGGCTTTTAAAATCACTTTCGTACAACCTTGATAAGTGATTATTAGAGCGTTTGACAGCTCTTCAAAATCTACTTTTCTGTCAAAAAAAATACAAGCATACTTCGTACGACATTTATACACACACTTAATAACAATAATGAAAAAGGAGGAAGTGTAAAAAACGTTAAAAGTGGTCCAAAAGTTGAAGTGAAAAAGAAAGTGGAATTCTTTGGGGGGTTCACTTTTGGGCAGGGGTTTGGCTGTTTTTTTCCTGTATAGTGTGCAAAGTCAGGGAAAGACAACAACAACAGCACGCAGTTATATTTTCTTCTTGTAATAAACTTACACACACACACAGAGAGGGGTGGGGGTTGGGGGGTAGGGGGTGGGGTGGAGTTTCCTCAGGCAATGGTCTCTTCATAAATGGAAAGATGCCTGTGCCACTGATTCTGATGCCGGGGGTAAAAGAGACTGAAATTTTGAAATGAATGGAGTTTGTTTGTGTCTGTGTGTTGAGAGGGACGACTCCCGCATCAACCATTACAACTGTGGCACTGAAAAACATGGTGTCTTTCATTAACATTTATATGGATGCAGAAGTGCAGGGAAAGGACTCTTATTTTCTGACCCATTTAACATTATTATGTATGTGTATACAGTCTACAAGTATACTTACTCCCCCACTCCACTCTCTATCTCTATATGTCTCTCCCTCTCTCTCTATATATATTTGTCTGTATAATACATGTCATGCAATAATTTTATGGCAGTAGCGTTCTTTAATGCCTGGTCTGGGACTAGGGACGGGGGTCACCTCCATTTTTCTGATCACCTCAGCCAACAAAGATCTTCTAATAGTCCAAACAGAAAATCTAACACCACCAAAAGTTGAGGGTAAACCAGATAATGTATTCAAAACACCATTTTTGTGTGTGTGTGTGTGTGTCTCTCTCTCTCTCTCTCTCACACACACACACAGACACATCTTTTTGTGTTTCTTATATTCACTGATTACTTGGGGAGATTGTTAATTTTGGAAGAAGGAAAAAGCATGCGAGGGTGGAACTTGGAAGTGCCCAACTCTCCATGTATGATGACATTTCTTGGAGAAGGGATTAAAACTACATTCTTTTCATTGAGTATTTATAAGTATAATGTTTGATTATACGTACTTGTCCATCTCCTCCCTCTTTGGAGCTTCTTTAATTCAACCAAGTAAAAGCAATTGAATTTTCATCCTATTTACCGTTGTCCACTTTTCTGTTTCACCCCAATTCTCCATTTTCAAACCAAACATAACCTGGAAGAACAATCACATTCCGAAAAGGAAAATGTTCTTAAATATGGATAGCCATTAATGCGAATCTGATGAATACCAAGAAACCTTACATCTTTTCTCTATGGAAATAGACAGGTAAGAGAAAAGGAAAAGAAACCCTCAAATACACACATTATTGTTCCTGAAAAGGCTTGCTGAAAAAGCAAATTGTGGTAGCTACCCCCAAAACCTATGAAATAAATGAACAAATCTAATTAAATTCCAACTTTCAATACAACACCATATCATTAACCAACACATCCACGCCTTTTTTTCACAACACTCCACTAATTTAACTTCTTCCAGTACATGTTTACAGAAATTGGAAAGACAAAACAAGAAAAGGGTTAACATTAATATTATAATTAACATTGAAAATCATGCTAAAAAAACGTTGAGCAAATCCTTCTGCAGGATGATCATGTTACTTTTGATCACTTTTCCTGACTTCCCATTCTCTCAATGCAGCTGAAATGTAACTTAAGCCCAGTGAATTCTCACGGGAAGAAGAAGTTTCTGCAAATGTTGACCTTACAGCAGCTTCCTGCTGGAACTTGTGCTTGCAAGAATGGCAGGTGATTTGCAAAATGGTGGAGTTCATTTGCTTCGTGGCGTGCTCTTTCAGTGCTTGAGCCTTTTCCAGCTCCGCCTGCGCCTGCTGCCGGATTCTTTTCGCGTTGGCGAATTCTTGCTCCGCCAGCTCAATCTGCCGCTTCGCCTGGTGCCGTGCCTCCTCAGCGTAAGCTTTCTCTGCCATGGCTATCCTCAACTGCTCCAGCGCCTGCTCTTTCAGAGTTACTGCTGGGTCAGCCGCCGCCACGCTTCGTTTCTCGCTTGTGGTACTGCTTCCCCTCGGCGAGCATCTGTTGACGGCGTTTCTGCAGCTGATGTTTCCATTATCTGCCTCGGTTTTCTCTCCGATTTCCGATGAGCCAATGGAGAGCTGAAGCTGAGTTGAATGATCCTTGTCGAGCTTTGTCGAGTTACCGGAGATGTCAATGCTGCTGCTAGCTTTGGTGAGTAGCTGGAGCTCAAGATTCGGTGGCCGGGAGTTGTTCTTCGGGGTGGCTGCTCCTCGGGCATCCGCCGCATTGCTCAAGAAGATGGGATCAATTGGCTTCGGCAAAGCACAAGTGCCGGCCCACGGCGCAACGCTGAGATTGGTGTCGCTGGAGGGGCTGGGACTCGAGGCAGTTCGCGATAAGCAAGCCGGCGGCGGCTGTAGAGGGTGACATTCTGATCGGAGCCGCCCCATACTGCAAGCATCCTGATGCTCAATGAAACTCTCCACCCTAAGAAAACCAAGAATTAATGAAACATCATACTATTTCACAACATGTGTATATGCCATAGCTAGTTTGAATAACTCCAACAGTGTAATAATTAATGATGATCATAAAACAAGGGTGGTAATGATTCTAACAGTTGAAAAGTTGAGTGAAGGACAATTTTGAACAGCATGTATTGTTTGAAAGACCAGTGTTTTTCACTCATGAAGATGGGTACTAGAAACAAAGAAGAAGACTCATATAATTAGTATAATCTTGACCTTCAAACCAGCACAAGAGTTTCAAAGAAAATAAGAAGCAAAATAATTAGAAACAAATAAATCCTAAAATGTACTTTACAGTATATTTAGGTGTAAGAAATGCATTAATTAATTAGAAGCATTAAGTTGGACAGTGGGGTTTGTTTGTGTTTTGTAGTAGTATTTTATTAAGAGAGAAATGAGGGCATATAGTAGTATTAAACTATTACAGGAACAGCAGCATCTTAATCACATCATTATTAATTTAATTATGTTTGAGATAGAGTCAAACACATTTAAACACAAAAAAAGTATTTAAAAAGCTAGCTTCCATGCATAAATGTTTCTGAATTGGAATATGATAAAATGTTTCAAATTTAAAACAGGTATGAAAACAACCCCACAATGAGTCCTTGATCTTTGGGAAACAAAGGTTTAACTGTCATTGAACTGCTGCTAAAATAAAGTATTAATTACAGGCACTGACAACAGTAAAAAAAAAAAACCTAGTCTATTAAGATTTTTTTGGCCTGCATATTTCTTGGACTGCTTGAGAAAATGATTTGACACGCAGTCTTCTGTAACAAAAAACAGACACACACACACACACATTTAAATAAAAGAAAGAAGAAACTCTTGGGCAAGGCAATTATGCCAAAACCGAACTACAACTACAACTACTAAACATTCTTGCACTGAATACAATAAAAATCTTTGATGAAAAGACGTGATTCCTGATTTCCTTCTGCAAGAACTTCATATACTGTTACCATAATATAATCTCTGTAAATACTCTTGGAAGATTATTTATTTAGTTAATCAAGCTTTTAAAGAAGGAAAAAAGAAAGAAGAACCTGGAGAAGACACGGCCACAATCACAAGAATGCCCACGAGTCCCACAAGTTTTGAGATGGGCCTTGTAATCCGACTGAACTGCATATCCTTTTGAGCATTTCTCGCAAACCCATTGTTTCTGATTGCTGTGTTTCCGCCTGAAGTGTTTCTTGATCCCCACGAGATCGCCGAGCGCGTGGCAGGGGTCGTGGTGCAGGCAGCTGGGCTCCGGGCAAACGAAAACACGCTTTCTAGCTATTGGGGTCTCTCGCTTTAGCAACTTCCATGGCACCTTGTGCCTTCGCCTGTGCATCTGCAGATTCTGGTCACGCTGGAACCCCTGGTTGCAGATCTCGCACACGTATCGATCCGATTCCAGAAGGGTTTTTGGAGATAGAGACACCACTTCTGCATCTGGATCTAGACCCACAAAAGTTGACAAAAAATCATTTCCAGAAGCCGAGATAAACCATAAATTTGAAATTGGATATATATATATATATATATAATTCAGTTTATATATATGCATGTATATCTATATATGTTACCTGGAGTTCCGGCGGGTCGTCGTTTTCTCTTGCTGCTGCTTCCGTTTTCTGAAGAAGAGAAGGGCTCGGAAGAAGGAGAGGGATTAATGTTTCCCAACATTAATTTAATTTCTTGTGAGATGATAAACTTAAAATAAGCTGTTTTATAAATAATTCACCAAATTAATCAAGAGCTGGTGGGAAAATCAACCTTCTTCTAAACGAGCTTGATGAACTTCATATCTCATAAATTAATTGAGAAACTTATGGGGATGAGGAGGGGACTACAGAATATACAGCTACAACCATGGGGGAAAAGAAAACAAATATAATGAAAAAGGCTCTTTCTTTCGGTAATATAATCAGCTTTCTTTCAGCTTTAAGCTTTCACCCGTTTTCTTTTCTTTTTTTTTTTTCTCTTCTCCCTCTCAGGCAAAAAAAGAAAAAAGAATTAGCTTAACCTTTCTTTCTTTCTTTCTTAACCCTCACCTTCCTGAGGCATAGTTGTGAAGTCACCCTTAATAAACTTCTCCAAAAGGGCGTAGAAGAGAGAGAGAGAGAGACAGAGACTGGGGTTGGGGTGGGGTGGGGTGGGGTTGGATGGGTCTTGACCCAATGACAGTATATGGTTCCAAGTTGAAACCAGCAAGCAGCAAATGGACCGAAGAAAATCATCCCCCACAAAGGAACAAAAGCACACTCATTATGATTTCATGGACACAGTAAAAATTTTGCATGCATAAATACTAGAGGCCAACTGCATATATACGTACACGTTAAGGCTCTAACTTTTGTCAGTTTCATACATCCCCATTGTGTATATATATCTATATACTGTAGCTCTTTCTCTCGCCTCATTGAGCTCCTGCGAAATGACGGATTCACCCCTCTCTCATGCTCATCTCATAGGACATTCCTCTTACCTAGCGACTTAGTTTTTACCTAGCTAATATTTTTAATCTTTCCTTTTTTTTTTTTTCTTTTTTTTGGATAAACTTGATTAACCTTGATAGTAGCCCGAGTTTAGATTTAATTTTTACATGTTAAAAAAAATCAAGTATTTGTTTAATTTGTAAGCAAAATTAATTTGATGAGAGGTTCTGATCAAAATGATTTCTTATATTTATCTAGTTACTTTTTATATTTGATTACAAAGAATTGAAAAACGTAGTGTCTAAAATTTTCAAAACCGAACCTTGAAAGACAAAGAGATTTATGTTATGAGAATTTTTTTTTCAAAATACAGATTATAAGTTATTTACGTATTTGTTCCATTGGATAACTTTAACAAAGGTTAAATCCTTTCTTCGTAAACTTCAATTATTTTTATCTATTATGTCGATGTTCTATATAATTTATGTAACAAAGGTGGAGTATTTTGTTATTTATGTATTTATGGAAGTTTTTTGTTTTTATGTCCATGTTTGACGTAATTAAAAACTTCAAATGATTTTTAACTTTAATTATTTTTGTTGCCCCTAATTTTACTCATTGTGGTAATAAAATTATTGAACTATCACTCCACTTATCCAATTCAACACACAAAAAACAAAAAAGAAAAGAACAAATGAAACAAGGGAATCTCTTCAAATAAAAACTGAAACAATGAGAAAAAATGAAGACTACTTTGGTCATCCTCAATTTAGTATACTTGAGATCAGGGTTGTTAGGGTCTCAGAGCTCACAATACATCAAGTTTAGGATCACTTGCACCATTAACATACGTTAGATTTGTTATGATAACTCCTATCAAAATCTTTCGATATTTAAATCAGTTTAGATTAGGAGGTATAGCGTTATAATACGAAAAGACAAATTATTATCTTGTAACAATCAAACATGAGGATATTTATAATATTTGGTTCACATGGGAGTATTAGATCACTAGCCTAGGTGTTTCATTCCTGACCAATTTTGCCGGTCATGTCAGCCTTGGAGATCAATGGTCCGCATTTCAGATCAACCCAACTCGATATCGGAACCTGCAAAAAAAGACGCAGACCTTGAAGTGTTTAGATATTTTGGCAGTTTAGTGAGGGCAAAATGGCCAAATTGGTTACTTTATCCATAAATTGGACATTGACATTAGCCAAAGATGAGAAAGGGTTTTGGTGAGATCAACCAAATACTATAAGACATAATGGAATTATTGGTGTGAAGTTTGGATATGTGTTATTCAATACAATTTTCATGTTTTTTTTTTCTTTTCGAATTTTTAATTATGAAAATAATATAAATAAATAAATTCCGCCTCTATATCAATTTCTGCATATATGAAAATTTTCACGTACTTAAATTCAAAATTCTCATAAATATAATTTTTTTTAATCTCTATTATTACCCAAACTTTTATATAAAATGATCACTCAGATAAAAAAATTAGAGATATTAATATGATATAATTTAATATAAAAAAACAAAGAATGAAGTGCATGTCTCGATTAAAATAAATAAATAATTTTGGCTAGACAAGAGCATCAATGTAACAGTGGCAGGCAACAAAAACATTGTCTCATGCAAATGACGTTTGGTGATGGGTTGGTTCAAACTGGGCCCTAATTGCCCAATTCAATTTCGCCCCACCCCATTATTAACCCTGCGAGAATATATAGCCTAAACATTAACATTTTTCATTATTTTTTCGCCCTTTTTTTTTTTCCTTTTTCAAAAAAGTTTTCTTATCTCTTGAAAATTAGGGGCAATCATGCAATGTATATAAAATTGGAATTTTATTAAATAAATATATACAAGCGAAAAAACAAACAAACAAACAAACAAACAAATTTTCTGAATTTTTCACAATCGACCAATTTCTTGAACAGTGGCACAGTTACGTGGTGTGTGCTGGATTTTGGACAAGATTTGAAGGATGATATTTGGTTTTGGCTTGGCCAAATTCAAAAATTTGTATTTGTTAGCATAGTATTTTTTTTTTTTTTTTGGAATGAATAGTTATTATTCATTATATTTAGTAAGATAAATTAATTGAGTACGGTCAATATTTTTTTTATTAAAGCATACAACTAATTAGAAGAAATTGTTATGAAATTAGACTAGCAATAAATTTTCAGAATTTTCGTGATTTAATTCAAATTGTAGCGTCTTAAAGCGTAGCATTTGGACCTATTCAAAAAATATTGGTATTTGGGTGAGGTCTCGTTGGCTGGCTGATGTAGTAATTTATTATTAGATTTATTCGTTAATTTTCAATTTATGAATACTTTTTTTTTTTTAAAATTTAATTGAGTGAGAATTTAACGACCGGTTGTTTCCATATCCTAAGCTATAAGTTTCAAATTTAGAGCCAAACACAACTTAATTAATCATCTTGATTAGTCACAACATCTCAACGTATGTGCATACGTGAACAAGGTCTCGTTTTCAAGAGTGAGGTTCTAAAACTCTATAGAGATCTTGAGTTCAAATCTTACTAATCACATGAATATTTTATCTCTGTCTTATACTTATATAAGCATTATTATTTTATTAATCGTAATACTTAATTAATTATTAATTAATATGATAATATAACGATACGATTATTGTTTCTCCAAAAGAAATTTTGGGTACATATGTTTCATTTGTAAGACTTACAATATGGTTAGTAGAAAAGAAATTGTGGGTATAAGTCTATTTTCTATTTAATATCAATAATAAACCTTATTATATGGTTAGTATTTGTTCTTAAATAGTTGTTGCTGATATTCTTTTACATGTATCAATACATTGAATGACACGTAATGATATATTCAATTATTCAATCAAAAAATTTAATTCCTTTTTTTTTTTATTAATTTGATCCAATTATACTACCAACTTTCATTACTTCACTTGAAAAAAAAAAAAAAAAACCCAAGTTACGCGTTATCGACTTTGCTTATTAAATTTCTAAATGAATATAGGAAAATTAAAAAAAAAATTCCGAAAATGACTATAACTGAAAAATGCTGGAATCCCCTTTAATCTTTTCAAAATTTTGGTGGACAAAGAATTAATGGCTTAGAGTTCAAGTAAGATAATCCGACAAGGTGCTAAGATATTCTTCTCTCTGCGGGGACTCGCCTTTCACCTTTCACATAATTGATTGAAATTTGAAACTTCTTTTCAAAATCAGATCACATCTTTCACACTAAACATGTTAATCAAGTTCTAAAAAGAACTTCACCTTTACTAATATATATATTATTTGTTCATTATTTAAAAAAAATTCTTACTCGTAGGAGGAGTAAGTTGAAAGACTTCTCCTATTATTTTTATTTTTTTAATAAATCGGGTACATATATCCTTACATCAAGAATATTAATTATTTAATGAGTATTTTTTTTTTTTTAGATGACGTGAACCCATAATTATTAGATCGTAGATGTAAGATGTTTTCTAACCAGTTATCTTATCTCGTCATTTAACGAGCAATTATTAATATGTCATAACTTTCTATTAGAGTAAAAGAAATATCAAGACATAAGAAGGGCCTCGTGAGCGAAGTGATCATTTCATTAACAAATCAATCGGCATTCAATTTAGTACAACCCTCAATAATCAACTAAATACATTGGATAATGAAATAATAACAATAATAATATTCACATCAGTAAAATGACAAAAATACCCATAAGTCTTATGGAACTTAGTTAACCCATAATTTTATATTTGTAGAATTAAGATCTCCACCTTAATTACCCAGCAAGGAATTACATTATTTGCAAGTAGTAATTTCTACAAACATTCCTTAGATAGATTCTTACTAGAACAGTAAAAGTAAATACACCTAAAATGGCTAAAAAATTATTAATTATGATAAGAAAAGACTAAAATAAGCATTCAATTTCACAATTTAAGAATATCAAAATAAAACATTCAATTAAGATAATATCTTAAAATTATAATTAATAATGGAGCTGTATTCTTGATAGAATACTACTTTTATATAAGCTAAAATTTTGTCACTCTCACGAGCAGATATAAACAAAAGGCAGGAGCAGATCTGTGCTTTCTGCGTGCATGAAGAACAATATATGATCATAATCATTGTGCAGGACAATAATAACAAAATAAAATATATAAATGATTAATAATTAATAAATAAGAGTTAATATATATTTCTTGATATCTTTTTTAACTTTACGTACGTTGAATAGAATTTGCTTAACTTAATGGACTATCTCAATTTGAATTTTAACTTAAACTCAACTCAAATTCAATCAAGTATTTGTTTTTATTAAATGATTTGATGATTAACAACTTTACCGACAGTTGTAATAATTTTTTTATGTAAATTCTTTTGGATTTTAAGACTTAAAGTTATAATTTAAAAGGTTATTAATCATTAATGATGTAAATGAATCGAATCGAATATTTATTTTATTTTTTATTGAATTTTAAAAATTGTGTTTTAGCTTATTTTGATTGTTAAACGAGTTGAATTTAAACGAGTTTTAATTAAATCGAACACAAATTGAGTTCCAATAATTTAATTTTTTTATACTTATTTTATTTATTTATTTTATTTACCGATGGAATTCGGTTTGAGTTTAGCTTCACATTTTATTGAACGGAAAAAATGTGTTTGTTAAGTTTAATGAATGGAATTTCATTTATTTTTCAACCTATTGATCATAAGGGGGGGTTTGTTTGCCAAATTAAAAATGATTACTAGATAGAAAATTCGTGGGATTAAGTCTAATCACTGTCTATTCTATGATAATTACATAATGCTTCTTATGGCCCATCAATCGAAACCTACAATTATTAAGGAAAGTGAAAAATTGTATCAATACAGTGAGGAATATTGATCAAATTCTTAGGTAAGTGACTGAGCGATATTGTTTGCTTTTATTATTATTATTATTTTTTTGAAATGGTCGTAAATAATATTTTCTTATTTGTTTTCCTAAAATTTTACTTAAATTACATGATGTAGCATCCGAAGTTTTACGTAGAATTATTAAAATAAATTGGCAGAATACATAAGGTTTTGTTTAATTTTATTTTTTGTGTAATGAAAGAATGTTTTTTTCTGATAGAATGTAATAGAAAATATATGTATTAGGAGAAAAATATATAAAAAAAGTAATATATGTTTAATTTTATTTTAAAAGAATCAATTAAAAATGAAAATGGAAACAAAAAAGGATACCAAACATCGCCTAAGATATTTTTCACTTTATTAAACATTAATACATAACAGTAGTGCAATGTCAATAATAAAAGTTATATTGTACTAATATGACATGATTTTCATAATTTTCTACAAATTTCTGAATATACAAGTGTCTCCATTATCTATAAGAACGTTTTTATATTAAATGATATAAATAATAAAACATTAATAATAAAATTTACATTGTATTAATATGACATAATTTTAATCATTTAATGAAAAACCCGAATATATAAATATTTTATTTATTTATTTATTTATTTTTATGAAAGGGGATGGGGATGCACCAATTTGCTTTGTGGTGGCATATAATTTCTGGATAGAAAGAAGAATCTAAAGAAAAAGAGAGGGCTCCCTTCCGACACCATAAAATGACCTCCTGTTTGGTGGCTGCCGGTATCAAAAAGCAGTGGGCTCCTCCTCACTCCTCCTACTTCATACCATGATATCACCATCTCACCACTCTCATTTTTTTTTATCTTTTTTATTTTTTATTTTTTTGGAATTAATAATTAAGTTAAAACAATCACCTAACTGATTAATAATTTAATCCTCTCAAGAAAAATCTCACTTGTCAACTAGTCCATAATGTCAACATGCACCAAACCCCCAAGAATAAAAGTTGTGTGTGTTCTTGAAGAGTGGATTAGAATAGCATATTGGCCCTAAAGGGGATAAGCAAAGGAGGAATGCTAATACGACCAGCGTCTATTATTGAATTGAACCGATATAATAACAGTCGATTTAAAAATATTCCGTATCCATAATGAATGAGTATATCGCCAATTTATGAATTATGTAACGTATTTACTTTACTGAGTGATGGGTGATCGTTTTATTAGAAATATGAAATATAGATATAAAATTTGTGTCTGCAGTCGCAAATTGTATTTTTTGAATAGTGATTTTTGTGTTTTGGGTACTATTTTTTTTTTTTTGCTTAGTACAATAGTAGTGAATAAATAATGAAGGAATCAAGATACATTGTAACACTAGGAGAGATGATTGCTAAAGACATTCCCTTCTGATGCTGCATGTGTGTGGGAATCAAACTCCCATCATGTCCCCATTCTTTCAACAGAATATATTAATCTTTGGACAGCTTTAGGCCCTTACCCTTAATTTTCTTTACTTGTCATTCTTCTCATTACATTACAACACACACACACACACACAAACAGACAAACTCACTAGCATACATGTACAATATACTGCATCTAATGTTTTTGAACAATATAAATTAGGGTTAATTACACTTACATTCATTCTGAAATAATTTAGTTATTAATATTTTCCTCAATCTTTCATAATTATAAAAACCTCCCCTCTTAATTTACTGCAGTTAAAGTTTTAGACAAAAAAATGATGACATTAGCAAAATATTTTAGTGAACTATTTATTTTGATCCTTACTTGACCGTTTTTATATTTTGTTGACCAAAATACCATTGATTAGATTTTAAAACTTAGGGGGATATAACAGTAATAATTATATACATAAAAGGAAAAAAATAAAATGAAATACTATTTCAAAAATAAATGTGTTGGATATAAGAAAAAAAAAAAGTCATTTGAGGCCAAAAAATTAGTTGTTGGTGGCTGCAACCCTCCCAAATTTATAATAACAATCATTTTTGCATTTATGAAAAAAAAAATGACTTGTTCAATTACTTCTTCTAATACTACTGAATTGAAATATAAAAAAGGTGTGAGTTCAAAAAATAATTAGACTTGATTTTACATAAAAAAAAATAATATAAATATTTCTCTCCATCCCCCCTATTTTTCCTTTTCTTTTCTATTTTCTTCTCTCAATTCTTTTTATGTTTCCAAGCATTACTTTTACCCTATTCTTCAGAGTGGAAAGGAAAAGCTGAGAGTAAGACAGGGTGGCAACGAGATGGGAGAAAGAGAAGATGGGGAGGCAGCGAAGCGGGGTGGGGTGGGGGGGGGGGGGGGGGATGTGCGGAGGCGACGGAGGGGGTGGGGAAGATGTGTGGAAGTCGGCGTCATGGTGGATGAGAGAGAGATGAGGGGATGGAATTTTATAAGATTGTGCTCTTTAAATTGGATCAATTAAAATTGGGATTGAATTTATCCTAAGAGCTCCATTTCAAAATCAAACACTCTCTATATAATTTGGGGAACAAAATGAAATTTATATTTAAGATATTTTGAGTTTAGGGGAATGAATAAATTATGAATATATTACAATTTCAATTATAAAAATATTTATAAATATACCCCTTTCCAAATATATAAACACTATCAAGAAACACGTGACAAAATAATTATTTAATAAATTGATAATTCAATTATTTTTTCAATTTTTAAGTTGAGGGCAAACCGTTGCAAATTTAGATGAGATATATTTGTAATTATAAAGGGAGGGTGAAAGTTTGAGAATTTAGCTAACTTAGAGGAAATGTAACTACAATTAACCCTATAAATTAATAATTTTTGCTATATCCAACAATTTGTCATAGTTTGATCATATATATGTCAGTCATATAATCCATATGACTTTGTTGCAATGCAAAAAGAAGGAAGTAAAGTGATTTATCCCATGAATGCTTTCATAGATTGAACCCAAAATAGGATTCATAAATTAGCAAATTCAGAGTTAGATATATAGAACTTCATATATATTCGAGTTCAATTCATTTAGTTCTGAACTCTTACTATGACTACAACATAAATTTAATCATATTAAAACATAATAACCAATTAAAATTTCACAAGAAGTTATGGATCGACCAACTCAACTTTGAGAATTTGATAAATTTGAACTCAAATTCGAATATCACTCGAAATGGCTTGACTCTTCCTCTGCAGCCCTAGAGAGGAACCCAAAGAAAAGAGTAGCACTAATTTTGTGAGAGTAATGCAGAGTTAATAGTGTAGACATAGTCATTTTCAGAATATTAAGCCCAACTCAGGACCACAAACAAAGTGGCCACCTTAAAGCAAAGTTCCAGCACTGGTCTGTTAAACTGGTACATAAATGACTGGACTTGACTTTTCAATTGAGTTGGGCTTACGTGGAATCTGACTTTCAACTATTCAACCCAGTTGGAGTTTTGCCTTCAATGAGACTTGGCTCCACTCACCTTCTTAAACAGAAGATTTTGAGTCCAAATTCTGATAAAGGTAGCAAAAGTAAGTTCTACCCTTGTTGCCCAACTCAATTAAGGTTCATACTGTGTGAAAGTCCCTAATAATTTGCATGCATATATCATCAAATATCTGTGCAGAAAAACGAGATAAGTTAGTTTATTAGTAATAACCTTGCACCTGCGATCTAATTGATCACGGGTTCTCGTCACTTCGACCTAATATATCAAGTACATCGAGTAAACATCAAATACGAAAAATCAATAATTATATGGAGGAGGAGATCAACAACTGAAAGCACATGTAAAATGAAGAAAGAAAGTGTAGGTATTAACAAAAACAAAGCCAAGAAACAACAAGACAACAACAACAATAACAAAAAAAATCCTAGTTTAGTAATGTAAATCTCCTAGACAAAGTCATTTTCAGAATATTAGAACTGAACCAAAAATGCCCCCAACTTTTAGGACCACAGACAAAGTGGGCCTCAAGATGAGGTCTCAACCTAGTATAAAATGACTAGACTCTGATAAAAAAACATGACCATCAATGATAATTTTGACCCAACATCGAACAAGAAACATCCATATTCACCTGCCAGGAGTTTCAATCGAGGTGGGCTTACAAGGATTCTTCATAGCCCAGCCCAATTCTGTTCTCATTGGCAATTTAAGCTGAAAACCATTTTTAATAATGAGTGAAAAGTCCATTAATTTGCAAAAAAAAAAATATAAAGGGCAAAAGATCTCATTTTTTTTTTTTTTTGTAATCTTAAGTGTATGATATCTAGATCCTAACCTCTTATTAAAGTAATCTTGAAATTGAGAATTTATATGTTCTGGAGCCAAAAAAAAATAAATTAGAAAGGTGATACTGAATTTTTTCATAAAAATAAGATACAAGGGGATATTTTCAACTTTTTTGAGATTAAAATTTTAAAAATTAATATATTTATATCTAAATTTAAATTTTATAGAGTTGGGACAACTGTCCTACCAGCCCCTTAGCTTCATCATTATTTTTGCTCTGATAATGTCAAGGATGATGCAAGACCAACGATGATAGGGGCAGCGAGCAGCCAGCGGCAGGCGTTGTAGTTTTAGGTGGAAGGTAAGAGGTTGAAACCGCAGCCAGCGGCAAGCGCGGTAGTTTTAGGTGGAAGGTAAGAAGTCTAAGGTTTCAAGTATGATAATAATGGGTTAGATTTGGATCATATTTGCATGTACCAAAACTCGACTCATTAAGAATTTTATGGCCTGAGACTGAGACTCGCCTGAAACCTGATGGGCAAATTCAAACGAAACGAGTTTGGAATGAATTTAAATTTAAATCCAGTCTATTTTCATCTCTAATTTCAAGTTGATCTGAATTCAACCTATAAAAATTGTATTAACATATTTGTTAAAAAATCTTCAAATTCTCATTTGTATTTTCAATTGGAAATTGGAAATAATGCAATCATGAAACTTTGACTCACAAAATATCATTAGGCTAACTTCTGTCTAAGCAAATTTCACATAAGGAAAATGTTTTTCTAGTAAATTAGGTGCTAAGGCAATAGTGAGAAAGGTAACGAGAATAATTCTAACACAATTAGCTATAGATATTACGATCACACATATTAGAAAAACCAATTTCATATGTCAAAAAATAAGGATTAATTACAAAAATTACCCAAAAATTTGATCTATTTACAAAAACTATCCCTTTAAAATTTCAAACTATAAATACCCATTACTATTTATCTTCATTTTGCAAATTATACAGAATACTTGTAAAACAAAAACAAACCCCAAGTATTTTAAATACCTTAAGGAGATATTTATAATTTATAAACTTCATCTTACAAATTACATAGGAATATTTGTAAAACAAAACAATTCTAAAAGCATATTTGTAATATCTTAAATAAATATTTATAATTTACAAACTTAAAAGAATAGTTTCTATAATTGACCAAACCTCATGAGTGGTTTTTATAATTAACCCAAAGATTAAACAAGCTATTATTTTAACGAAATAATATATGATCATGTTCCTATCTTTCTATTTACAGTCTTAGAAATTCAGTAAAATTATTTGATATATTTAATTTTGCAGAAGCAATTAGATAGTAGAGGAAGTTGCTTACGTGCAATTAAAAAGCATACTTCCATCAAGCCACTCGGCCCACTTAATGGATCAAACCTAAATGTAATAATACTTCTATTCTCAAGCCCAAAACTAAACTCTCAAACTAGAGTACCACGTATCAAGACCAAGTCTCCATTTTTAACTATGGGTGTTGTTTGTATTTTCACTTTAATGATAATTTGCCAGCAAAACCACAAGGGGCTGCAAGAAAAAGGTTTTCCTCAAAATTGACTTCACTTTTCATCATCAGCATGCAGGTCCTCTATACCTTTTTGAGAATGTAAAGGAATAACAAAAGGAAAGATAAAATCAGAACCATATATATTCGGTTAACCTTTAACCATAACAGGCAAAGACAAACTGGAGGAAGAAAAGAGCAAGTGCTATCAAGTTGCTCTGTACCTTCAGCCAGGGAAAGAGAGTCCAAGGTGTTTTTCATAACTTCTTCAAAGTATTTTAGATAACATTTAAGCAAAAATTGTAAATTGCTGTTATATCTTCTCAGGGGACCAATAACTTCACAATAAAAGAAGCCAAAAATTTATATGAACCAACATAAACCATCTTTTAGGCTGCAACAATGAAAAGACATGATTATATGGATTGTTTGATAAAAGACTGAGGTTTGTGTGCGCATTCTTACAGTGACTCCTTTTCGTGATTGGAAGGGTACATGAGACTTCCTAACTAGTCCATAGATCAATAAACCGATTGAAGAAGGCCAAAAAGCATAAAATAGGTCTTAAATTGGGCAGAATCAGCTGTATTTTTCTCTACAGTACTGCTGATACAGCCACTGGATTTGTCTGCGTGCATACTACTTGTGTATACAAAATTCCAGGGGTTGGATAAATGATACCATGACAATACAATGGACTCCTAAAGCAGTTCACAGGAAACAGAGCACAAGATCCTTTTTGGAGCCATTTATGTGACAAAGTCTCGAGGTACAAATATCCACCTGAAAATACCACAGTTGCTAATAGCTAAAGCAATAAAATCAAGAAATCTAAAGACTCACAGATTCTTCATAGTTAGTGTTTTATTCATATAAATTGGTTATCTTCATCAGCAATAACAGTAGATATTCCTTTTCATCTACTCCTACACTGTACAGCAGGTGCTGCATGAAGCTTCTGATTTAACCCAAAAACTACCAAGTAAGAACAAATAAACCTAACTGATTCTCATCCAGTCCTAGAAAATTTTTCATTCTTTATGATAGTAGATAAATCCTTTAATAAGCAGTAATGCTCTCCACCAAACCATACTCCAATACAAAGTAAGCGTCCTGATTAAGTTATTAGGAGACATCCATAAGATTGAATCTGGTGAGCCCAAGTTGCCTGAACATAATTAATATGTTACATATATATCAATATATGTATATGTATATATCTAGATGTACCTGCATTGACGCGACAGTCCAAAATCAGATCTCCTGGAGCAATTTTTATACATTCCTTAAAACCCATTGAAAGTAAAATAAATGTTTCCTCAATGCATTTCCCTAGGGTGGTCTGGAGAAAGTTCATAACTTCTTTAACTCTTTGGTTCCACAATAATAAATAAATATTTCTTGTATTTATCTAAGCCAATAGAATTCAGGAAATCTTCATTAAAATCTTTTACATTCTATATCGAATAGCAAATCACAATAACAGTGTGGTCTTCATTAAAATCCTTAAACTTTTATATCCATATATACTTCTACCGGTTTGCTTCAAGCAAGCTGAGTACAATATAATACGGTGAATCTAACAGTACTGCTATTTTCAGAAAGTGAAACAAGAAACATGATGAAAGTTTTGTCCTAAACACGATTTCATATTTAGAAACTAATTAAGGAGCCATAGTTTCATAAAAATAAATCTTAAAAAATCATTCTCATATCCTGTCACTTGACAAGATTAATGTTTTCCTTGAACTACAAAATGTGAACAGTTAAAGAACATCTTATCCGAGGTGGCCCAAAGGGCAAAATTTAATTAAAAGGCAACTCACTTCAGGAAATTCACTAGTTAGAAACTACCTGAGAAGCTTCTACTCCAGGCCACTCATATATTTACAGCAGAAAAATAGAGCCAGATGCACTTAGGAGCCAGCCACAGCACCTCCACCATAAATTATCGGATTGTCACAAACTTATTAGTTCCATGTTTGGCCCAGTAATTCCTCAGATCAATTGCGTTAGAGAAATTATAACCTTCTGATGCAAGTTTCTCCAAGACCTTCTTGAAAGCTCCAATACTCATCTTTCGTCCAGCGATTCTCGCGCCACGTCTCTTCGTGTTCATAGGCAACGGATACATTGATAAGCCAGTTGTACAGCAAGCAGACTGCCACCCACCGGATCCCCACCTATAACACTGCTGAGGAGTCCCAGTGCATGAGCAAACTGGTATAGGGATTCCTGAAATATCCATATTCATTCCATTAATCACAACTTCAGATCGTTTCTTGGGAGCCCGTGCGCGATGGACTGAAGGGGTAGACTCATCCTTTGGCGCCCTCGGAACTCGAGTCCTTGGTTTCTTCTCTTTTGGGGGAGACTTCGGGACTTTACCCCCACCTCTCTTCTTAACAAGCCCACCAGCACTGCTACCATTGTCTCTTTCCTCACAAACCTCATCCATTTGAGAGATCACATTTTCATTTTTTGGCAAATTAATTTGCTGAGGCATTTGGATGGAGTGAGTGGACGAAGTCTCAGGTGAAACCCCATAACTCAGTGGATAATAACCATGATGTTGATTTCCAGATAAGATATTGGGGTACTTCTCCCTATTGTGGTTCATCCAACAGTCCATGGGAATGTGGGACTCTGAAATGCCACCAACACGATGGTGATGAAACGGCCCTCCATTAGTAGAGGCCATGACTGACAATGGGTGCGTATTGTTGTGGTCACAAATACCACGACTAAAAAGGGGTTTTTCAGCAATGGAGGACATTAGCTGGAATCCGAAATGGTTCTTAAGGGCAGTAGCAGGCGGTTCAAGATACCCCCAATTCCTGAAATTCATACTGCCATTGCCATCCATATTATTTCAAGATACAGGGACAACTAACCGTGAAACAACAAAAATTCAGTCCACTAACAATGTATTTACTGGTCAGCCCAGTTGTGAGTTTAGTACATTCTAGATTCCCAACAACATCCACATGATACAACGTTGCTATTATGTTTCATCATATCAAAGCCTACAAGAAAAACCACACAAGAAATATAATTATAGCAAAACAAATATGTTTACATTAACACAGAAAACATCAATACACAAACACACACACAAAATACAGAACGAAGAAAAATGAAGGGATTTGGGGGGGGTTTTCTTGTCAGATCTCTGCAACTTTTGATGCAATAGATTTAGAAAAGGTAATGCCTTTGCTAAATTAATACGCCAAACATTTTGATTAAAAAACAAAAGACAGAGAAAATGGATGAGGAGAACTTACAGAGAGAAAGAATGGTCGGCTGGTTTAGGGTTTTTTTTTCCATTTTTTAAAATTTTAAGCACTTGTTTTTTGGGAAGGGAAGGGAAGAGAAGGAGTCTGAGAGTGGGCAAAAATGGCACAAATTTAAAATGAAATATTTTTGAGAAAAAAATAGAAAAAGGAATATGATAAGAACAAATGTCGTGCATGAGTACACATGCCACTCTTTCATGTGAAGTTTCATTATTGTTTGTACATTGAAGCACAATTTCTATTTTGCATCTATATTTTTTTAATTTTTTAATTTAATTATATATTAATTCCATCTATATTTTTTTAATTTAATTACATATTAATATTGAAATGATTCATAAATAAAAAAATATTTTATAAAACAAATGATAGCCATGTTTTACATTATAACAATATAAACATGAAATGTGATTTTATATATCAACAAAAATTGAAACAAGGAAAGAGCCACAAACTTATAGCACTTGCGCTAAAATTAATTATTGAAATTTCTAAATATTTAGATAAAAATTAAAGTAAAATAAAATCAATGAACTCAAGAACAAGATGGAAACTAAACAACTAGTGGGAAACATCTGAATTTATTATGATCAATAGAGAATTATTTACCTTGTTGAAAAGCTAAATACATATATGCACATTGATTGAGTGCTTTTTCACTACAATATCTAGTGTTTTATGTATAATTCATTTTTAACAATTAATAATAATGGGTATTCATTTTTGTTTTTTTTTTTTTTTTTGTTTTTTTTTTTTGTTGCTCTTTCTAAGGATATTGTTTTTTTTTTTTTAAAAAAAAAAAAAACCTTTGCAAAACCTTCCATTGTGTTTTAAGACTTGGATTAATATGGCTTGTAATTTCCTCTATAATAAGTTAAACTTAAGCAATCTTAATCCAATTCAGCAACAGGGCAATATAATAAAGAGACAATTATATAAATCTCTTATGAGATTTAGTCTAAATATATAGATAGATATTTCATAATTTTAAAATTAAATTAACCTCCTCAGACACTAATAATTTTAGAAAACTCTAACTCCTTTTAAGAAATAATTTTTTCACTTTCACCATTTGTAAAAAATCATGCAAAATTTTTTTGAGGTTTGTCCAAATTAAGCGCCATCCCTTAAGATTTGTCATATTACAATTATATCTCTTAAAATTTCTTCATTTGGTAATTAAATGTATGTGATTTATCGTAATAAAATAATAAAATATCCTGAATATTTCAAACACTTTAAATCATAAATGAGCTAAATGTCCAAAATTCAAATTTAGGTATATTTACTTAAATATGCTCGTTGTGAAACTTAAAAAACTCAAATTAACTTTTAAAAGTGGAGGTTTTAGATTTGGTGCTCATATGATCGTGAACAACAATAATCTGGTGCTCGTTAATTTTAAAATAGAAGATAAGATAATAAAATACAAATATAAAAGATATATATAATTAAATTTTTGAATACTAATAATTTTAATTATATTAATTTAGAATGCACTTATTAATATTATAGAATGTCGTTTCAAAATTTTATCTTAAGTTATAAATATTAAATGCCAAGGGATGTTAGTATTAATTGGATATTTCTTAACATGATTTGTGTAAATATGGATACACTTTAGGTAATATTTTTGTAAATTTGGACAAATATCAATAGGTTTAAACTTATTATTTTCAAAAAATAATGATGATGATAGGATAACAAATGGCTAGGATTATACATGAGATGGAAATAAATGTAAAAGAATGTGGACATAATTTCAAAATTCTTATAGAAATCTATATATATACATATACAGGGCAAATCAAATGGGAGGTTTATGTAATTTTTCGAAAAATAATTTAGTTTGAAAAAAAGTTTCAGACTCCTGATTAGTCAACGCAATAACAAAATTAATTTTTTATTTACTTTTTTTTTTTTTTGTTGGTGTCATCATTCGTAATTAAAAATTTTAACAATTGGGTTTTGTTTGTTATATAATGATAAAATTCAGGGGGCTAAATGTAACTTTTCAAACTTAAAGGAATGAACGTGTATTTATACGAAACCTTGAAAATATTTATGTAATTATTGCTAAATATACTATCTTTTCGAGATTGTAACAAGTAACTTTCACCAATATAAATTTTTGAAAAGTCAAATATTTGAACTACAAATTTACGTTACCAAATAGATCTTTAGAAATTTTATTTTTCTCCTGCCAATAATCTTAGATTGCGTTGTACATCCCAAGATTTCTAACTTAATAACATATAGTATTTGATTTTTTTTTTCTTTAAGACAAAATCTAAAAATAATAGCCAAGTCACTAGCATGAAAAACTTGATCCAAATTCCAAAAACATTGGCACTTTGGATGCCCTGTGATACTTATATTTACAATTTTTTTCCCTTTGTCTTTATCCTAAAAACATTGCCACTTCTTTATAGTGAAAAAAGAAATATATTTTATTTCAAAGCATAAAAATTTATGGCTATGTGTGGAATCATTTTGTTTACATGAGTTCAATATTTTCAAAAAATAATATTTAACATTTAAATATTTATTTTTTAAAAATATAATTTCATTCTTCTCAAAATATTATGAAAAATTATAGTTATCATTATAATATATATAGTTAAATTATTTTATTTTTATACACATTATTATACATATTTAAATCATGTGACACTACTAACAAGATTCAAAACATATATAGTAAAAAAAAATTACAACTAATATAAAATATATTTCATAATCGTCCATATATTTATACACAGTAATTTTTTTTCAAAAATATTTGGACAAAATACTGAAATTGAAACCAACCTAAGTCCAAACAATTTGGTAAAATTCATGCTGTTTGGTAATAAATAATATTTCCCAAATACTTCCCAATACCACACGCCCACATGAAAGTGGCCACATAATCTGATCTCACACCTCATCAGCTCCTCACATTGCTCAGTCTCTGCTATAATGCCCTCTTTCTCACCAACGAACCAAAGAATTCTGTGAAAATGGAACTCAAGATTTTGTGAAAAGCACTGATTATTTGGAGTGGAAAAATGCAAGTCTTGGCTTTTCAGAGGCCTCAAGCTTTAGTATCATGGAAGGGTAGCAAGAAAAAGCTTCCCCACATTTCTGCTTTGATTGATTCACTACCCTTCTCTCCTTTGGTGCCCATAAGAGTTTTTGCACCATCTTCATCTTCTTGTAAGTTATTTAGTTTTGTTATTTCTCGTTGGTCTTTGGTTAGCTAACCGAATACTCTCAGAAAGATTGAATATTTTCTGTCTGGTCAAGTAAAATTCAGAACACTGACAAAGACTGAATCTCCGTGATCCATTGTGTTCTTTTCTTGAAATATATTTTTACATTTTTTGCGGTTCAATTTTCATTCTGGGTGTATTTTGAGTGGAGTTAAGCACTTGAGCTGGGATCAACTTCTGGGAAGTACACGAATCTTGATGAGGATAAGACTTCAATGTATCTGCTTTTGTTGGTTTCAAAATGCACTTTAGGTTGCTTATTTAGAGTTTCTAGTTCTGTTTTCTGGTGTTCATTTCCCAGCATCAATTGGATTGGATGTTCATTTCAATATCTCTACATTCCACTTGGTGCTTTTGGAATAGAGAACTCAGGGAGTAATTCGATCCCAATGAGAAAATTTTAGGGTCATGGCCTGGTGTGCTCATGTTGTCCTGCATCTATTCAGAAATATGTATCACTAATTTACAGGATAAGGACCAATACTGAATAGTTTGAGTTCGGTCAAAGTGCATCCAACACCTTAATATTGAATTCCTCGTCATCCCCAACTATTTAATAATCACCTTTTGGGCATGGATGGGAGTTTTATTAACAGATGGAGGTAAACTTTACTATATGTAGTACCTTAAGTTTTCTAAAATGCTATTCTATTTGACTCACTCAAGAAGGTGCTTTTTAGCATGAATGTCTACCTCTTTATCACTTTTTCTTTCATTTCTATTTCCTTACAAGGTAAATAATAATTGACGTACTTGTTCTGTTGATTACCATGCCCTTTTGTTGTCATTTATCTTTCAAGGCAATGGTGATTGACAACTTCCTCTTTCACAGTACAATGCAGGGTGGCATCCAAGTTGGATGTGCGAAGCAGAGCAGTAAGAGCACATGCATTAAATGTCGGAACGGGATCTGGTGGCTATGAAGAGACGCAGGAAAATAACAACCATAGTTTCTCTCTTGGTGGACAACATAGTGATGCTTCATCTAAAATGTTAGTAAGCTTTAATTTTGCTCAATAGAAAAATATATATAGTATTTTTGCAGTCACATGCTTTATAAAAGTCTAGAGAGCTTTGAAGGCCTGTGATATGCCCCTATACTTGGTTCTTGACATGAAGGTAGAATTTGATATAGATTTTGCCTTGAGAACTTTGTCCTATAATTTATTAGCAAGCCGGAGAAAGGCTTTATTAAGAGGAATTGAGTGAGCCAATGTGACCATGATATGGAAGTTTATATAAAAGTTTACAAGAGGTATGCCGCCCTGATGTTGTTAAGGCATTCTTCTCATCAAGTTGATAAGGGAATCGTTTGGTTGCCCTGAAGGCTTGCAGAATCTATTTTTTCTCCTTTTTTGCCAATCATTTAGTTGTACTTGTCCAGATTGTATGCAGTATCTTGCATCAAAACAATCCAACATTCTCATGACATCACCTATTTCCTTGTTACAATCCTACATTATGGGCCGCATATGATAGATTAAATCTATTTCTTTTCTTGCTACAAGGGTAGATATTAGTTTCAGTTGGAGAATATAGTTCCTCATTAAGTATCTTATTTTTCCTTTAATAGAAATGTGGGAGAGATGATAATAGAATCATACATGGCGAGAAATATGAAATTTCCTTTTCTGTTCCTTGTTTCAACTTTCATGTGCGAAATCTCGCCCGTCCCCAACCCCAACAAGAGAAAAAGAGAGAAAAATAGTATCAACCACAAGAACAAAAGTTGAACAAGTTGTGTGAAATTCTTTTCACAAGTATTTCAGGTGTCAAAAATAAATTTAGAAGAAACAAGTTTAGAATTTTTAAGATTCTGATACGTATATCTTTTTTGTCTTATATTAAGCACGCGCAGAGACACCTTATTGTCTCTTGTATATGTCATAGTTTTGCTGCAAATGGACCAATTAGATGCTCTGGACCCTGTCCTGACTAATATATTTAACTTCTCATGGCAGTGCCAATGATGCTTCTCCTGATCGAATTCCTTATCCTCTCTCTATAGCTTTTGTGCTGTGTGCATGTGCTTTGGTATTTTTTCTGGTTGTCTTCACAAAAGGACCTTCATCACTCTTGCCAGCACTTGCAAAGTCAGGCTTTACTGCTGCGTTCTCTTTGATTTTTGTTTCTGAAATTGGAGACAAGGTAAAAGATTGCAGAAAGAGGTGTTTTTGTGTTTATTTGTAGTGATGTGTAAGTAAGCATTAACCACTTCTCTGCCATCTCTTTATTTGCCTGCTTACATGTGCATATTCAACGCTTATATGCTTTTAAACCTTGTTCAGTGATGGTCTTATTTGGTTGATTCATTCTTTTTAGGTTTTGCTAATTACTTGAATTAGATAAAAAATTTGGTTAACCCATGCTTTGAGAGTTTTCTTTCCTAACTGAGATATGTCTACGATCTGTCCTCCACCCCCCCCCCCCCCCCCCCCCCGCTTTATGCAAGTTATCTGGTGCATTTTAAGGGCAAGGAAATCTTAATTTACTTTGCTTGATGACTAATAAGCAGGAATCTTGTATAGGTGAGCTTACGGAATTATGTGTTGGGTTCGCTATAATCGCAGGGGTATACGCAGCGGAAAATTAAAATTTTTATCAAACATAAATTTAACCCCTTTGATTCGAAAGCGATTTTAATGATCGCGCTTATTCAAGTGAATATATAAATAAATATAAAATCGAATTATACCTTTCGTGCACTCCGGTTGTTGTAGGGAATGAAGCAATCAATTGCTTATCCTGGACTATCAGAACTCGCAGGGATCCAAGTGTCTCCCCTCTATCAGGTCCACGATACGGAAAGCAACACCAATAAAAAGGATTCGCTAGTATCCTTCTAATTGTTTACTAATGTAGAACCGGAGTATATTTTCAAGAACAATAAAGATTGATTCTTTAAGTTCTTGAAACAATAATATGAAGAAAATAACAAGAAACTGATTTTCTTTTTCTTTCTTTTCTTTTCTTGAAGAGTAAAAATAGAAGACTTTAAACAAAATATTTTTGCTCAAATTTTTTTGAATTGAATTATGTAATTTTCATCCCTCATATATATAGGGCTGAAAATTTTAATCTTTTTCCAACTTTTGGAAATTTTTTCTATTTTGAACTACTTCAAAACCTTATCTTGGAAGGATTCCAAATCTTCCAAGAACTCTTCTCTTTTCACTCTTCTATTGTATGTGGACTAATTTGATACTACATTAATCATCAAAATTGTCTACATACATTGTTGATATTAATTTGAACTCTTCAAATAATATCAAGATAGATATATATCATATATATATATATATACTATAATTATATTTATACATAAATTAAATCTTAGTGGCCTATTTTATCCTATAAAATTGGTCACTATATTTATTTATCTATAAATATGTTAATTAAATAAATCATATTTATTTAATTTATTCTCTTCATACTTTAGTGGGCTTCTTAAGTGATCCACATTTATTTTGGATTTGGACTCAAAAATCCCCAAATCAATTCAATTGATTCAATCCCAATTTAATCAATCCAATTTATTAATTTAATTTACTCCAATTGGACTTCCTAATCAAATTAGGTCCAATTAAATAATCCAATTACTTAATTGAATAATTTAATTTAACTATTAAATTAAATAGAACCCTTAATTAATAGATCAGTATTAATTAATTAATTTCCAACCATTGGATAAAATCTAAAATTAGAAATGTTACTTTCCATAAAGATGTGTGACCCTCTTAGGTTCACTACTAAGCTAGTAGTGGGTTTGCAACATTTGCAACTTATGAATAAAATTATTCCAATTAATTAATCCAATTAATTAATCCGCTTGGAATCAACTCCTTAATTCCAAGAACCTCACTATCCATGAAAACACCTAGCAAGTAATCATGGCAAACTAGTTTAGGTGAAATAGCGAGTAAACCTATTTCAGTTGCGAGTACCATACACGTACGGTCCTTTCGACAACTAATCTCCTGATTGAATGTAAGGCATGGATTATAAGTCGAAACCCTAAATGATTCAATAACTGTGATCCCATTTCAAGTTCCAATGATTCTTGATGAATCACAATTCATACTGACTTGGCCAAGGTGTTTGAATCATGAACTATGAAAACACAGAAGATTTCCTTGTTTAAAAAGACAAGTGTCGAATTCTATGTTGGCCACTGACAAACCTCCATACACACCAGTGCAACACCCAGCATAACCCCTTTGTGATTGTCAAACAATCAGAAGATATATCAAAGTGCTGCAGGATGCACACAAGGCTACCATCGTGCCTCAAGTTTGAGGACTAGTTGTGTACTATCGCAACACAGAAATTCTTATTTCGACGGTCAAAGCCTCCAACTAAGAATTTCTTGCGGGCCATATTTGGTGTACTTGTTCCCTAACAAGCACCCACATACATGCACTTACGTCTCTACGCTAATGCCAATGGAATGTGACATCCTCGTCTCACGAGCATGCATTATATGTACGAGTCTTACTGAGCTATTTGATGTCCCATCTCAAAAAGCTCTCGACTCGGAATTTATTTAAGACCAAAGCCTTAGAGGCATGTTCCATGATCGCCATTATATGCGCGACCATGCCCCGTAGCTAAATTTGGTTTAAGGACTTTATCTAATGTGCAGAAATAAAAAAATGCAAGACATAAGATAAAGAAAATGCCTTTTTATTAATATGATTCCCAATAAGATCGTCTTTACAAAAACAAAAGAGTATAATACACCCAATCTAATTGGGGCGTTGGGCATCCTACTCTAACATTATGTTCTGGGCTGTACATCAGGTAAGGAAAATTTCATTCGTTCACCTATTTAAAGATTGTGTGCTGGATGTCCAATTAAAACTTGTTTCTCTGAGTCTTTTGACTGGAATATGTGGAATCTGACACTTGACCTGTACGTCAACATATGTTTGAAATCTAAGTGTACATGTAAGAGATTAGTTTTATCCATCTTCCTGCTAGTAAGTGCCCTAGTAGGTTGATTCAATTGATTATATTTCAGATTCTCGTTTAAGATGGAAGATCTTGCCCTGCTTTAATTTTGGCTAAAGTTTTGCTTTTTAACAGACTTTTTTCATTGCCGCACTCTTGGCCATGCAATACAAGAAAGTGCTGGTATGAATCTCTCTCCCTCCTCCATACGTGTGTGTTTGTATGTTACATGAATACATGTTTGAGTTTCTCTCGAGTTTTCTCCAGGTTTCTACTTTTGCTAGTGTATGTTTTATCTTTTCACTTGATTCACATATACATAGGATTTAAGTTGACCCTCAGATGTGTGTGAGAGGCTTTTGGTTTATGTATTTTATGACAGCTTTGGTTTTCAAATTTTCTTGCTTCTACAGCTATAGCTTAAACTTTTATAATGAAAGAAATAGGGAAATTGGCTTTGGAATCTTGGGCAGAGGCAGATACCAACTTCTCTTAATTTGGGCAAAGTTCTGCATTTCCTGGTTATTTTTTCAAAACTAGGCCGAATTTGTAAGCCCATGGAGTTCGAACCTGATAAAAATATAGCTCCTAAAGGAGTGATCTGTTTGACATTATAAACTCCTTGAGGTCGGTATCATTTATCTAGAAAAGAGCTTTAGCAGGCCCTGCCTTGTGTGATTCAGGAGAATGAGCTTTTTATAAGTTCACAGTATTGATGTGGTCAATGATAAGGAGATGAACACTCAGTTTGTGATTAATATACGCTGCTTGACTAATGAGGGGGAAATGACTTATTGACCAAACTCGAAATATGCTGATGTGGCCAAACAATTGGAAGTGAACAATCAATAGAAGAAACAAGAATGGGTCATGCGTAGATTTAATGACGGGTTGCTTGGGCCAAATCTTAAATACCATGTCAAAAATAGATCCAAAAACCTTCTCTAGATTACATTGAGATACTGCTGCTGATGTGAAATTTGATGGCAAGAGAGGAATTGCACAAAGACTCAAATAAGAACCATCACCTTTGCATAACTCACTCAATTCCCCCTCCCCCACCCACACCACAAAAAGAGGAAAAAGAAAAGAAAAAAAGAAAAAAAGAAATGGACTCTAGTGTCTCTCGCATGCATTTTTATATCCATCCTATGTTGTTGCGCTCACATTTGCATCCTTTGTAGTTGCCAATGTATTTTTCTCTAGTGCCCATTGAATGCTTCTTTGTGAAGACTGCTCTCCTTTCTCAATATTCACCGTCCCTGAGCTTATCAAAAAAGCTTAGCTCTGACCCTTTTCAGCAAAGGTTTCGTTTTTAATAGTGAGCCATTCCTACTGACCAAAATTGATTGAAATTGCTCCAACACTTTCAGGTAAACAGAATCAGGTGAGGAACTGAGCTGAAAATGTGCAATTAAAAGAAACAAATTAAATGTGAATAGAGATCTAGATTGTTTGATGCTCAACAAATATATTCTACACAAAAAATATCATGTTTGTTTGAAGGGTTGTGGCATTCAACCTATCTCAGTCTTCTTATGTCCTTCTCAAATTTAAACCATTTTATGTTTTTAGAGCTACCTGGTACTGGGAGCAGGGTCATTCGAGCAAGTACTGTTTTACTTGTGGAGTCTAAAGTCTAAGCATGCATGTAATTTGGCCAACTCATCTACCCTATCCACAGCTTAGGTTAGCCTGGTTATTTTGTGGCCCCAAGCATCTTGTTTGATGTAAGTTTTTGAAAGCAATATAACCAAGAGAGTTATGGGAGTTTCCTTGTTTTTGAAATGGATAGGGATATTCTGGTGTTGGAGTTTGCAATTACACCCACATGTACTGTGCATGATCAAATGTATTATCGGATCTAAAATGTGTTCATTATCCTTTAATAGTTATGATATTTATCTATACTAATATATCCAAGTTGAAGGCCTGGGGGGCCAAAAGAATTAAAGAAGATGCTCTATTCTCAGAAGAAGTGGAACTGCGCCAAAAGAATTAAAGAAGATGCTCTATTCTCAGAAGAAGTGGAACTGCTATGATGTATTATTGTAACCATCTAGAGTTAGAATTTTCATACATCTGATGATAGGCAAAATGAAAAAAGAAAAATTAAAACAACCATCAAAGGGAAATAATTTTGCATCTTTGTAACCGGATGCTTTCAGCAACAGATATATTTGAAATTATTGTCTTCTTTCATTTGTCGAATTAATTTGACTTCAAAGACTTAATGCATAACAAATAGAAGTCTCAAGTTAATATGTCACACATTAGGAACTCCTTCATGCATAGTTCGTGATCCATAGAAGTTGTTTTTGACATTGAAATGTCTGCAATAATGTCCTCACAGTTGACATATACATGAATTAATAGCTGGCTTCCAAGCTGTAACCTGAGTTTATTGCAAATGTTTATGATTCAAGCCATTTTGTATTAAGATATATAATACTTGAAGATGGCTAGTTGATACACTGCCCTGAATTTGGTTGGTAGTTGCTTTAAAATGGGAAACTGGAAAGAGAGGACATTAATTTGTGCTCTAACTGTTGTTAACTGTGGACAGGTTCTTCTGGGATCAATGGGTGCGCTATCGCTAATGAGTATCCTGTCTGTCATAATTGGTCTGATATTCCATTCTGTGCCCTCTCAATTTCAAACAAGTAAGCAGTAGTTCTTGCCATCAATTCTCATTTAGTGTAATTTTATTATTTAGTTTAGTTGAATATGTCAAGTGATGATGCGTTGTTCTCTTCATACATTGCCAACATATAGGAAAGAGAGCAAAACAGAGAGATATAGTTTCTAGGAATTCCATGGTTGACAATTGAATCACTAGAGTTGGAAGTGTTGTTTATCTTTTATTTTGTGAGTATATATCTTAAATTTCAGAAACCTTCCAATAATTGATGCTCTCTGAAATGAAATGACGTGATGACTGTCCATTGTTTGCCAACTTTTTCTCCTTGCAACATGGTTCTGATTGTTTGCAAATCTATGGACAGCCTTGCCAATTGGGGAATATGCAGCTGTAACCCTTTTGATGTTCTTTGGTCTTAAATCAATTAAAGATGCTTGGGACCTTCCGTCAGCAGTAGCTAAAACTGGTGATCGGGGCAACCAAGAATCTGATGAATTTGTTGAAGCTGAGGAGCTTTTGAAGGAAAAGGTGATCTTTTTCAGAGCCATATTCTTGGATTATTCTTCTATTTACAAGCATTTGTCATGTATTGGCCAAAAAGTTTCCAGGATTTGTTCTTAATATTTTCTGTTGCTAGATCTTCTTATCAGTCTCTCTTACTGTGAGCAAGTTTTTTGTTGTCTACAGCACAATATAGCAATTTTCACCATTGATGCTCTCACAGGTTTCAAAACAGCTTTCAAATCCCCTCGAAGTTCTCTGGAAGTCATTCAGCCTTGTATTTTTTGCTGTAAGCATTTTCTTCTATTGCAGTGGAAGTGATTATTCATATTCAATGGATGTCCGTTCTTTAATATTGCATTGAGATACTGAATAGTGTCTGAGTAATTCGAGTTGGAACTAATTCAACCATTTCACTGGTTTACGGCGATGAATGAGATATTATATTATTTGAATCACAAGTATATCTTTTGATATGAACTTCTCCTTCCCATTATCTGATGAGCTTAATTTTCAATTTACAAATGTCCCCTTAAAAGTTAATCAGATTAGCCACATTTCGTCATGTTCAGTTAATTATCCACTGAAATGCCCTTGGCAACTGTGAAATGGCAGCCTTGTGGACCAACAATGCTCAATCCTGGTTGATCTTCCATAGTTCTGTCAAAATCTGCCACTTCATCTTGGTAACTTGAATTAAACTTGGACCTTTAATTGGGAAAGACTTGTCGAAACATAGAAAAATCTGAAGCCAGTCTAACCCCAGAAAAAATGTGTTTCAATTTAACCTAAGATTTAGGTGAATTGTATAATGTACGTAGCAATGTTTTAAGTAATTCCCAGGATATGATTGGGTGTAGAATAAGGGGTCAGGGTAGGGGAATGATGGTCGCCAGCGAAAAGAATCTGTTTCCAGAATTACACATGTTGGTCAAGGAGGTGAGCACTATAAGCATGTATGGCCATGCTCGGCAATGTGGAGGTTGTGGAACAGATCTGTAGTCAATGATGTTGGGCCTTTGCTCTAAGCTTCAGTTATTTCCTTTACTTTTCTTTTTCTATTTCTTTTCATTGTGATTTCTGTTTTACATTTTCTCAATCTTATTGTCATATCTACAACAGCATTATACTATGTTCGTGCAAGCATTAGTTCGGGCAATGAATCAAAATAAGAATTTGCATGCATTAGTTGGGGGAATGTATCAAAATAAGAATTTGCATGGATTTGAAGTTCATCGGCTTTTTTAAGTGCTCAGAGTTCAAGTTAACTCAGTCTATGTTTATTTGTACCAAAAATGCTTTTCCTTTACTATTGCTTTTAGGAATGGGGAGACCGGTCAATGCTGGCAACAATAGCTCTTGGCGCAGCACAGGTATCAGCTTCTGAAAGTTTTGGCAGAAATGCTACCATCCAAATAAGTTTAAGCTATTATGAAAAATTTTCACTGGTTCTATTCTACAGTCTCCATGGGGAGTGGCAAGTGGAGCCATCGTGGGTCACCTGCTAGCAACATCTATTGCAGTACTCGGAGGCGCATTTCTTGCCAACCACATTTCTGAAAAACTGGTAAAACAAATATAAAAAGTCCTTCCAAAATGAAATGGTTACTCACTTTTTCTGATTCTAACCATTGTTTTTGAATCAGGTTGGATACATTGGTGGAGCTTTATTTTTACTTTTCGCAATCACCACGTTTTTTGGAGTCTTTTAGCTAAGTGTTAGAAATCAAGGAGTAAAAGAGAGAAGGGATATTTTTGCAACACCCTTAAGAGCTAAGATATTGGACATTTGCTCAGTTAAGTTACCAGAAAGAAGCCTGAAATATCTTTCTTCTATTGGTTTATGGAGGTCCATTCATTGGTTACTAGGCTCAATATTGTGAAGGTGATATCATTCTTGTTGTAGCATCATCTTGAAAACCTTTTCTAATAAAAGTCTAGACATGAGTAGAATAGAACATATAGGAGGACTTCTTGATGTAGTACTAACCAGGAGTCATCAACTTCATCCTCCTAGATAACCAGGAAGTCTCCAGTTTTTTCTGATTTCCTTTGATTAAATATGAGATATACCAATCATTTTTGTGAAGAAGCTGCATATATAATCTGAAAGGAACATCAAAACCAGTGAGTTTTGATTAATTTCCAATTCCAGTTGGATTTCAATGCTGGCTGGAAACAACAAAACCTTTCTGTAACTGGGCTTCTGACATCTCTCATTGTGGACAGGAACTTCAAAAAGAATGACAGAAGGAAAACTATGGAGGAATCAGCATCCTACCATCTCTTCTGAATCTTCCTTAAAAAAATTCCCCTGAACATAAAGCAACTGAAATAGCAGACAATGATTCATAAAAACGCCAAAGTGGAGCAATCCAAAATGCAGTTTTGTCAAAAGTTCTGCGGCCATATTTAACTTCTTGTAGCAAAATTGGATCTTCACATGGTCTAAACACTCTCCACGAGGCGTGCAGCAGAGTGGCTACAGTTTTGTGGAGATTAATTTCCTGCAGAAACAGTTGATGAAGAAAAAAAGAATCAGATTTAAGACAAAAATTCTTACTATCCAATTGAGTTGCTAATACAAGGCCTAGTTCCCTTAAAGTTAAAGCTAAATTTGGCTGTATTATTAGAAGTGGAAAACTTGAGGCCTAAGGGTTGAATTCTCAGCTGGTCCCTTTAGTCCAAAGATTATAAACCATTGGATCAACCCATTGTAGCTCACAAGTGATCCTTTTTCTGATCAGTTTTCTTGGTTAAGGGAAAAAAAATGGAGGAAAGCAAGAAATGTAGTGTAGCTGTTGGCTTCATTAACCTGGTTACAAACTGCAACTTGCAAATTGGCCAGACCCACACACTACATGTTGTACTCCTCTTTCAAAACTGTACCTTGCATATGCATGTGGGTACTGAATTATAATGATTCCAGAATAGGAGACAAAGGAATGCTCTTCGAAGTCCTTGGCAATATAAAGACATGTCGGCTGTGACCATTACCTTTTACTTTGTTTTCTGTATGTTTATTATCTTATCTTATCTTTTCTTTTTTTCTATTTATATTGTTATTGGGTTGGAGTGAGTGGAACGGGAAGATTCTTATCAATACCAGTTATATTTTTATATCAAAATGGTAAGAATCATATCATGTCAACACTGAAATCATCAATTATATTTTTATGTTAAACGGTAAGAATCATATCATGTCAGCAGTGAGGTCACGTAGAATATGATTAATTTAGTAAACTCGTTTTTTTGGAAGGAAGGGGAGGGGGTTGGCGGGTTTGAAGATACAAACTCATTATGTTAACAAAATTTAGTTAAAGTAAAGAAGATTGGGCTGGTTTATATTGTAAAATTTATAATATTTTTTGCATGTTCCCAATGTGCTGTATTATTATTGAGTTATGTCCATACTGTTCATAGGTCATCCATCCTATGGGTGCATGATTTATATATATATAATGTATAAAGGGTTAAAACCGTAGCTAATCAGCCAGAGAAAAGTAAAATAGTAGAGAATATTTGTGTTCATGAACTGGGACAAAGCTGACTCTCTCCCACCTCTCTGACGCTTAGTTCCTCCACTAATAATTAATGGCAATTACCAGAGATACATTGGTTTTGCACCAATTTTGATTGATCTGTTCATGTGTCATGTCCAAAAGAGAGGGAGAAATTATTATAATAATTGACATAATATAGTAAGTTGCATGTAGTTTTTAAAGCAATGCTTACAGAACACATTTTCTCTTTTATGAGAGACATCTCCTAATGGGCTCTGATGTGGAAAAGGCCTAAGCCATAGAATGCAACAAACACTTCTATTCAATTTTTTGAATTTTTATAGCCGTTCAAACATCATGTTTTGATTATGATTTGATTTCACATAGCCTCAGCCTCATCATTGTTTAGGTCAACTCTCCAAATTATTATTTTCATTTAAATGTCAATCAATTCATACTTTTTATCGAGCCAAAATATTAAATATTTACATAAGTCTATGGGTAACATCTAAATTATGATCGATCGATTGAGTGTTTAGGATAACTGTTTCAATATCCAACTAAACATTCCCTTCCTGCAGTTCCTCCATTGAAAGAGCGTTGGACATTAGCTGCTACATTGATTGTTATACCAAGTACATATACACTGCTAAAATCAACAATTTTAGCAATAATTTACTCAAATATTTAAAACTTCACAGTAAATCAAGTGTTAAGTCGACCCAAACTAGACCTTTACTACAAAACCACCCAAGCTTAAATTAAGAAAACCATCAATGTGTCCCACGAGCATGGCTCAATGGTAAGACGGTTGAAGTTTAATAGGAATATCAAGTTTCGAATTCTGGAAGATGCAGAGGTTATGATGCACCTGTATTGCCCTTTCAGAGGTCCCTGCCGCGTGACGTAAAGAGGGGTCTGTTCGGTGAGTTGACCTTAACCGAAGGTCCTGCTCCGACCTTGTATAGATTGCGACTGCATCTGGATTTACGTTGAGGCCGAATTAGGGAGGAAGACCGACCTCTTCTAGGATTGATCGGGCGAAGTCTGGAACCTGGGTTATAACAAAAAAAAAAAAACAAAACATTAAGTTTATATTCAAGCAATTGGAAGAAAAGAAGATCCATGGTTTATGTTCATGAAAATCATTCAACATTTTCATCAAATGTGAAGATTGGAGTAGGGGTTTATCAACAAAATAAATTTTTGAGTCCAAACTCATCAAAAAGTCAAAAGAATTTACATTTCCACTTTCTTTCCAACTCTAGTAAAAGTGTTTAACAAACAAACATCAACTAACAATAAAAGTCCCTTAGTTATGGGTCCATGAATTTTTTTAACTTATCAACAGAGACAAATATAAAAACAGTGGCTGTAATGTAGCCACAACCTCCATACAAGACCTATACAACCCTCACATTATGGCATATATTGGTAAGATATTGTTGTTTCTTATAACTCATTTTTCTATAAATAGAAAATGCAAAATCTTGCTGTCAATTGTCTATTTGTCTGTCTCAAATAATCATAGAAAATTAATTTACCAAATGAAATATGTCTCTTTTATATATAGAGATCACACCTAACCCCCCTAATAAATTCATGATCACTATTTCTATCTAGGTAAATATAAGTTTTCTTAGGTCAACAAAAGAGCACAGTGTAATTCATTGCTACCACGTTTATTCCTCCTTCACTTTCTTCCACATCATTATATATAGCAAGAAGCCAAGAACCAGAGAGATTGAGAGAGATGGAGGGAGATAACAGTAATGACATGTATAGAGAATGCCTGAGGAACCATGCAGCCAGCCTTGGGAGCTATGCCACAGATGGCTGTGGAGAATTCACACTGGATGACACTTCCCCTGGTGGTGGCCTCAACTGCGCTGCATGCGGCTGCCACCGCAACTTCCACCGCAAAGTCACCTGCAGCCAAGCCCAGGATGTGGCTGCGGAGATCAGAGACTACGGCGGAGGCAGCGGATCAGGGCAGCAGCAGGTGACGGCAATGGCATACTCGCCGGAGTCGTCGGAGCGGGGGAGCAAGAAAAGGTTCAGAACAAAGTTCACGGAGGAACAGAAGGAGAAAATGCTGGGGTTCGCGGAGAAGTTGGGGTGGAGATTGCAGAGGAAAGATGAAGAAGATGAGATTGAGAGGTTTTGCAGAGGGGTTGGGATTAGTAGGAAAGTGTTCAAAGTTTGGATGCACAATCACAAGAATTCTCCCTCTCATTCTGCATCCGCTGGAAATGCATCTTCTCTTACTGATCAGTAGATATATATATATATATGTATAGAGGGAAAACAGTTAACTTTCTGTACCATTTTTTTTTTTTGAGTTTTTTAATGATCAAATTCTTACTTTGTTTTGTGTTTTTTCTAAGGTAATAACACAAAAAAGTATGTTATTTCTTCAGTTTCTTTTGTTAATAAGCAAGAATGCACAAGGAGTTGCATTAATATTAATATTATGTACTACCTAGATTCATTCTTACTGTATTTTCAAAGCACTGAAAGTGCAATAAAAGCAAAGGAATATAAAACAAGATGGGAAACAAGAGTACTTGTCTTAAGAGAGGTGTTTGGATAAACTTATTCGATGCATCTTTTAACATATTTTTGAAACTTATAAGATGGCAGAACTTATTTTAAAAATAAGTTTTTGAAAAGTTTGTATAATGTTAAAAATGATAATTTTGTAATTAATATGATCAAAATTAAATGAATTTACTTAAATTTTATGAGAAATTTAGGAAATCTTTACTTTCTTTAAATGAGCTTAAAGTTTATAATCTCACTTTCTAAAACTTTTATCAAGACATCTTATACTATGTTTCAAAAAGAGATAATAAGCTCATCCAAACACCCTTTCAATAACATTTTCTGAACGTGTGTTTTCTGCATAAAAGATGTGGGCGATGACTTGGGATATGAAAAATGGGCATGGAATGTAATTGATATATACTTTTATGTTTGATTTGCAGAACTGTACTCTTTCCAAACAGAGTAATGCATACCCCAAATTAAATGGATTGGACAGAATTTTGTGAAACTTGTTAATCTTGTAGCATAAACTGAGGCGTCCTTCACCCCGAGTAAATAGAGCAACCTTTCCAACTGGAAAAAGGTGCCAATGGGATTTTCAAAACAGTTCTAATGATATGGGTTTGGATTTGATAATTGTGAGATGGTATTGGGAAATGTGTAGAAATAAAATTTTGTCTGTACGTAAAGAATCCAATAAAGTTGTATTTGGGAGTAGTAATAGTTCCAAATATTGAGAATGGTAAAATGGTGTTTGATTTTAATTTTAAGAAAGAATATGAGAAGTGAATGTGTCAAATTTAATTTTAAGAAAGAATATGAGAAGTGAATGTGTCAAATTCGTCAAGCTGAAAGTGTCAAATTATTTAGTGTTTGTGATTTGAGAAGAGTTGGACAGAGATATCGAGTATATGTATTTTGTCAATCTGATAGTGTCTAAATTATTTAATTTTGTGAATTGAGAAGAGTTGGAATAAGAAATCGATTTGGGTGTTCAAAGCCTCCCAAACACGATTTTGCAGGAAAAAAATGGGAATTTAATGATTGATTGTGATCGAATAAAATGCCAACACTGACAACTAATATGATTTTTAAAAATTATATATATATTTAAATGTAGATATAATTTTTAAGAATAATATATAAACAAATGATAAAAATATATGATTACAACTAATATAATATCTCCTTTTTATGAAAAAAGGATTTGCATGTAAATATATTTTTGGAAAGTGAACAAATATGTTTTCAGGATTTTTCGAAAGAATCCCACATGCAAACATATTTTTCTGGGAAAAAGACATCCTGAAATGAATTTATGAAAAATTACCTCACAAGCAAACATCTACACCCCTCAAGTGTTGCTCACGAACAACTTCTCTCCTCTAACAATTAGACCGGCAATGCTATCTTGAAATTAAGAGAGAGCTAGCATCTTTAAAATGCGAGGATATCAATGAGCACATCTATGATTACTTTTACAGGAAAACCAAGGGATGAGAAGAACAAGAATAGGCATAAGTTCAACCAACCAGCCGTAATAGAGCCATACATGATAAAAAGAGAACTACGATTTCAAACTCATATGTCCATAATACTCGGGGTACCTGCTAAAGTCTAGGAATAGCAGCAAACAAGCTGCCATCTAGAATAGAACAGCCCAGAGGTAGATACTACTACCAATTCAGCCTATATTAACTCCATATTCAACATAAGCTCGCTCGATCACTTAGCAAGCATCATTCTCACGAATTCCTCATAATTCACTTGGCCATCACCATCCACATCAGCTTCTCGTATCATCTCATCAACTTCCTCGTCTGTCAACTTCTCCCCAAGGTTTGTCATCACATGACGGAGCTGCAATTTTCATAGACGCGTGTTAAATTTAAATAGTAAAAATTGAAGAACTAAGCATCAAAAGCAGTACTTCAATGGCTAAAGCAACAGACAGTTGGATTGAAATCAAAAGGGTAAAACAAAAACAGTAGAAATACCTCTGCAGCAGAAATGAAACCATTTTGATCTTTATCAAAGACTTTGAAAGCTTCTTTAAGTTCCTCTTCCGAGTCGGTATCCTTCACAAACAGAGAAATGCATTGACTTTACTTGGCATATTTATATGCACTTACAAAATAGACACTGAATTGAGTTTGCTATATTTGTAATATTCACTTATGTGATTGATATTTCAAAGAACAAGAGAGGGATGATATTACTGGACTGTTGAGCACTCAGCACAACTCACAACGCTTCTGTTACTAGTATCCTTTTCAAAACAAATGATACATGTAATTTTTCTTGCAGGCACAAGCCAAACTGGAATGCTAATAACAGCAATAAATATTCAAGTACTATTTTTATCACTTTACCCCAATATTTGGTAAACTTGAAAAAATAATGTGGGTTTAGAAAACTTCATCAAACTAGCACTACGTAATTTTTTTTAAGAAAAGTCAATTCATGTGAGATGACCGACCTCAGCATCCATTTTTTTCAAATAGGGACATTCAACAAATGAACGACAAAAGATGAAGCCATTCATCACATGAACGACTTCATCTTAATAATTCTTCTTTTTTAAACTAAAGTCCTTCAATGCAATTCAAATTTTTTTAAAGAAACTCGCCAAAGTCTGTCTTTTAGAAAAGTTAAAGTCATTTATGCAATAAAACACCTTTAGTTTAAAAAATTAAGATGAAGCCGTTCGTGTGATCAACAATTTCATCTTTCCCTTTTTTTAACACCTTACCCAAAAAAAAAAGTAATCTCTTTAAAAAACTGTACTGAAGCCATTCATCACATGACTGATGTCTGCTCCCTTTTTTAAGAAAACACGACGTGGAAGTGAAGCCTTCAATGAAATGACAATATGCTAGTTGGATTTCTAAGTCCACGTTATTTTGTGAAGTTTACTTTGGGTAAACTGTTGAAAAAACCCAATGTAGATGATAAACTGATAATCTTCATCATTTTTTGCTACTCATTGTTATGGTAAGCACAGACCAAAATGAATTTATTAAACTTGATTTAACATAGTTATTCTTGCCATAGCAAAGGGCCGAGAAAATTCAATTCTAGGTCAACTGGATGTATACAGCAGCATTCAAGTGACAATCAGCATATAATAATTTGACGACTTCCGTAGTGATGCTTAGGCCTTTTAAGTAAAACCTAGAACAATGCTGATTTCTCCCTACCACAAAAAATTGTACATATCTACTAGTGATTTGCTCAGTTCTTCCCCATATGAAAGACTGCCGGCCTACTTATGCTATATCAATATTGTTAATAATTAAATAATAATGCAACAATAGAAGTAGACATAGTTTATGCACTCAGTTGGAAGGTCTAACCTTCTGAGTTACCATAATTTTTTTACAAGAGTAAATGCATAAATTTCCAGCAGCACACACCAAACTTAGTGTTGGCAAACAAGTTTAGCAACTTGACTAAACTCACTCAGTATAACTATTTTAATTGTATCCAATAATATTAGGGGATGAAAATGGGTGAGTCAAGCAAACCCATTAAATAGTTGAGCCTAAGTGAGGCAAACAATTAACCCATTTGTTGAATGGTTCCAAATGAGTGTGTTAAATGGAAAGAATACACCTGTTAAACTCATTTAGATCTATTTACCACTTTCTACCTATTTGTTCAGGCACATTCCAATTCCCTGGCGCACCCAAATCAGAAACACTCCAAGCTTGACACAAACTCGATAATAGTAAACCAACTTGATCCAGGCAGATGGATGTAGGGGATTGAGATTAGGGAGGAATCAAGGGCTGCATGGGGAATAAGGGGGTTGAGGGGAGGGGAGGGGATGGCAATATGTTGTGGGAATAAACTAAGCATGATTGTAAATGGAGGAGTTTTTTCAAATTTTCTACATAATTGCTTAAATTTATATCATGAAAATTTAAATTTGTGAATATGGGTTAGTTTATGATCCATTTAGACCTAGTTAGTAAAGAACTATATGAGTGGACCCATTTACATGCATTAAATTAATTAGAGTGGGTTTGTTAAGGTAGCTTGCTGAATTTGGGTGTTTCTTGCCCAATCAGAAGATATCTAGGTCATATAGCATTATTAAGTGTACAATGAAAGTAAAACCAGTAGGAGAAAAACCAAACTTACCTTCATCTTCCGAGCCATTAAATTCAAGAATTCAGGAAAGTCAATGGTACCATTTTGATCAGCATCAACTTCATTGATCATATCTTGAAGTTCAGCTTCAGTAGGATTCTGTCCAAGTGACCTCATCACTGTTCCCAACTCCTTAGTTGTGATACAACCTATAACATCATGATTATTTTGACAGTAAAATGTGAAAATATTCTTTTTCAAAGCATTGCACGGATAAAAGGGCAGTTGAGCACAAGATGCAACACGGTTTACATATAATGGCATTAACAAACCAACAACATATGTCAGAAATGAACAGATATATGACACATAATCTCATAAACAAAGAAACTTAAAAAATGATAAACCAAGAAAATAATTTCGATCACGTAAGAACTTTTCATGGTACCAATACCAACCAATATGCTATCGAAATCATTCAATTCCCCTTGATTAAAGAGAATTGGACAATTGCTACAATATTTACAAGTAGGAGCTTTGAATTCTATATAAATATATATCTCGAGAGAGAAGCAACTCCTACTTTTAAGGGTAGTTTTTGAAATGCATTGTCAAAACTATCCAAGCTAATCACTCTATAAATGAACATATAAATTTGGAATGTAACAGTATCTACAGATAAAAGATGCCAAACAAGTGCGAATGATGATGACTCCACTTTCAATGGTCAAACAGCCAGCTGGTCATCATTTTTCTTCCACTTCCTAATCATACAATTATTGTTCTTTCTTGTTTTTAGTGTTGCATCTTTTGAACAAATACTTTATAAGAATCTCCAAATTTTACATTTTCCACACAACGTTTGCATCCAGATCTAGTATATAACTGAATTTGTTAACTGTTATGAACTGAAACCAAGATTCTTAAACCTGACAAGGGACTGATACCTCATTTAAGAAACCTATCGTGGATGGTGTCTTTCACAAGATCCAAATAGTTCAAATACCAAGTGGGTTCACTCACTTTCAACTGCAATTGGCCTATGTACTCAAATGTTTGGCTGATCACAAGATGAATGTTTTGATTGTTAGCCCACACATTTTGCTCTCATAACTAATGAAGTCAACCAATAGAAAATGGAATGTGATAAGGAGAAATGAACTCAAAAAAGTCCTGATAGCAGCCAATACAAACATGACCATACGACGTATCAAATGAAGTGGTATTCTATATAATCCGGATTATGAACCAGATTGACAACAGCATGGGGGGCAGAATTGACCCCGTTGACAGTTCTTCTAGATAAATAAAGACATAATTAAAAAAATACAGATACTATTATGCAAATCAAGAGGAGAGTCATTATTTCTTCATTTCATCCTGTTTTCCCCTCAATTGACTAAATATATGAACCAAAAGAAGCCTAAAGTTCCACATAGATCCTATATTTCTGCGCCTACAGACGCACAGAAATCAAGAAACCCAAAAGAGAAACCGGAGTAAGATACAAGCTCTCATTTTTAGTTATTTCACAAAAATTTAAATCATTAATATCAAATATTTCAAGCATAATTCCTTTGTCACCAAACTAAAGGAACAAAAAAAAAAATAGACACGAACTTCGAAAAGCATTCCACACGTCCTTACACATCAAAATAAGACACAGATCCCTTCCCCTTCCCCAAACAAAAAGAAGAAAAAAATCCAACACAATTACTAACAACAAGAAAAAATTCAAAAAACAGAGCAAAATCAGTAACAACATGAACAAAACAAACTAATGAAATAACAAAATAAAGACATACCATCGCCATCCTTATCGAAAAGGCTGAAGGCTTCCTTGAACTCCGCGATCTGCTCCTCCGTCAACTGTTCCGCCATTTTCCTTTTCTTTCAGAGAGAGATTTACACAGAAACACTGGAATTAGGAAGAGTGCTTTTAGCCAAGGGTTTAGATATTTGTCCTAACGTTTTTCGAAGGGTTTATATAGTTAGGCTGCATGTACAGACTATAGTCTCCTAGGCTTGGTCTAGATTGCCTCTGTTTTGCGACTTTTGTAAATTGACTTGGATAAGACAAGCGATTTTACTCTTTGTCCAGAGGTTATCTCGGTTTTAAAACGAAGGAATTGTAGGAGAAATGACCGGAGAGGATGTGCGAATAATTTGGGGTTAGGCGTGTTGTGGGGAGGGGGCTGTGATAATTTCCTTTTGCTTCATTTAGTTAAAGAAAAAATAAATAAATAAAATTAAATTAAAGAAATTCAAATTTTTAAAATTCTTTGGTAGTCTATGAATAAAAATAAAAATAAAAATAATAATATAGAGGAGCGAGGTGATGATGTATTGAGAAACTAGAGGTTTTTTTCATGAGGAAAATGAATTTTTTATAATTATATTATATTTTCTATCAAACTTTTTTCTTTAATATTTTTCGTAGCAACTAAAAGATCAAAATTATTTTTTTTAATATTCTATTTTATCATTAAAATCCTTGTACAAAAAAAGATATTTTTTTTGTGTTAGAGAAGGGTTGGGAAATTGAAATCTCTAAGATCGGATGAAATTTTTTAAAGGGACGACCGATGCATATAAATAAATAGAGGTAAAATTTGATAAACATTGAGAGATTAAAAATTTTTATTTTTTATTTCTCTTAAATAATTTACTATGAATATTATATAACAATTGTTCAAGCTAATAGAGTATCAAATAATCATTGTGTCTCTACACGTTATAAAATAAAATATAATACTTAGAGAAAATAAGTTAATGTGTAAGAATAATAGGCTCAAAGACTTATAAGTAATATATTTTAATATATAAATTATATTTGTCACTTTCCTATAAAATTAAATTTAATGTAGCACATATGCTCGTAGACCCCCTTTTCCTTTTTCTTTGTCAAGACTTTTCCTATGGTCTAAATTCCGTGTGAGCATACTTTTCTTGTTCTGTTTCTTTAGTAATAAATATTCCAGTCATTGTCTTCTTTACTCTCTTCCTTTTCTTTTCGAAACTTTACTTTTTGGTCTAAATTCCGTGTTTTGCATCATTTTCCGGATATTTGATTCCATTCTTATTGACTTCAAAGCTGATTGATTTTTTGCGATGAGTTTTTTTTTTTTTTTGAATACTATTTGATTAAAGATTTAAGTAAAATTTTAATAAAAGATTAAAATGTTGTAGTAGAATAAAATTGTATTGAAAAAGAGTATTAATTAATTATTATTTTTTAATGAAAGTTTTGAAACAAAATAAGACCTTGATAAATTTTACCCTCTTTAACAACATAAAGTGTATTTATTGATTTTAGTATATGTGAATAAATAATGCATTATTTGAAGAAAAAAAAGACATATAAAAAATTAAATTTTAAAATGCATGATTCTTTTAAAAATAAGTAGAAGATTGAATTTAAAACCTAAAGTCATATTTACTAAAGATAATGAATTTGGATTGAATTAAATATATTTAAAATATAGTCAAATTTAAACGAGAGTCATTTTTTTAAAGGGGAACAAAAACGCAAGGCTAAAATCCATATTATGAGATCATGCTAAATAATATAAAAAAATTATGTATGAAAAAACAATGCAACCGAAAATAACTCCAAATTTATTTTTTGAATTTTTACATAATTAAAGATGATTTTGTTATTAAATTTGGGTCTGTCGCTTGGTTTGAAGACTATGCATTTAAAAAATTGTGAGTTCGCTGTCATATAATCAATAATTACACCTACTTGTTCAAGGCTATATTTTAATTATGACTTTCTAAAAGGAAACATCACCTCTAACAATTTCGTCGCTGTCTACCAAAACGATTGGAAATATTTCAAAAAAAGGTAGGTACTATTTATAATAATGAAAATTGTTATACTTTTCCATATATAATACATTAAATCTATATTATTTTATGCCATTGAAGAGTCCTTAATATTTAGTTTCTGCATTTCCTCTTTTTTAAAAGAATTATGCATTATTAACAATAAAATACTAATTTATTTTCTGAAAGTTAGCCTTACTTTTTATTTTATTTTTATAAGTATAGGGGTAGAGGTATTTTGGTCTTTTAATATAAACTTTTACATTTTTAACCAAATAATATTATTAGGGAGATAAATGCCAAAAATCAAAACTCTAATAGAGGTTATAGGTGTTTTATTAAAAATGAAGCCTTCTTGTACTTGTATAATAGTTGAGTTTGGACGGAAATAATTACATTAGTAATGAAAGATGATTCAAAATGCAATATGGGATGAAATTTGAGGTCGAAATAAATTTATATAAAATTCTAAATACTATAGTAGCGTTTTATACGACCAATATTCATAAATAATATTTAATTATACAAAAAAAAAATTAAAAGATATGAATGAACTTATTTATTGATGGATTTGTTTTGCAAAATTGTGCGTGCTTGGCAGCAATTGTGGTAACAAATTCAATCTATGTGCTCGGGACATGTTTATGAATTCTTAAAACGAGCATAAAAATCACTTTTACTAGGGTAAATTATGAAATACTCTTCATTTATTAATTTTCTACATTAACAGTAACTAAGAAGAAAATAAGAACAAAATACCAATAACAACACTCATCAACAATGACTCTTAACTTTAATAAAAATATAAAAAATGTATAGCAAGAATGAATAAAACCAATATTTAAATAACAAACACATATTGAAAAAAAAAAAAAACAAGCCTCGTCTACAATTATTAGAGAATAATAATGGTTGCATAACAATATAAACAACGATGTTGGCAATAATGATAAATATAAGCTCTCTATATTTTATTTTTAATAAAGAGACCTTGAAAAAATTACCTCAAATTTTTCGTTGTGTTAGTCTAAAAATGTATATTTATGACTTTATATATGCTTGTTAGCTCGAGCAAAAGAATAAGAACTCATAATCGTTAGAATATCCATATCAAAAGTGTACTTTATATTATTGAAATTTATTCCAATATCTCTTATATGGATATGCTTAATTATCTAAAAAAACTATTCATTTTGTCCTACGAATAAATACTTTTTAAAAATAAAATTTAAAAATAAAATATTTATTGTAATTTTATTTAACTTTTACTTCACCAACTGGCTAAATGCAAGTTCTCATTTTATTTAATTTTTAAACTACAATATGGATTCCACTCTTCTTATAAAGTAAAATGCATAACTAATGCAGGAATCAAGGTCCTTGCCATTCTTCGACTGATGGTTCGAAGTCAGTTCAAGCGGCAACAAAAGATTATAGGCTAACGATTTGGATTTTCATGTCAATATGAGATTTTTTATTTGCTAAATTCAATCAATAATGGGATTCTTAGCTCTAAAAAAAATTTATGACGTGCGTGCGCTGCCGATCGATTGGCCCACCTAAGAGATCATACTCTCAATCAATTTGATTAAATTAGCAAAGGGTGATGTATAATAAGCGAACAAATAGAGGACTCAAAGTCCTCTTGTTTTTGATAGATGGACCTTTAGGGCCCCTTTTTTAGTAGGTAGGACGGCCGACCAATAAACGATCAAGAATGATTTAGATGCACGGTGGTTGAGAGCTCCTAATTAGGCTGCTATATGTGTATGAATGAAAAAATGTATAATATAAAAACCTCTCTGCCATTTAGATCAAATAATTTATGAAGAAAATTGGGTTTTAAATTTTCAAAAATTGCACGATTATACAGTCAAAGGGAATAAGCCGAGGCCGCGGCGCCTAAAATCATCAAAAGCGCTGCTAATGTCTCTATTAAAATAATTTTATGAAAAGCTCTATGAAAAATTTCCCAATAAAACTGATAGTACTAGGTGAACTCATGTTGGCCAAAATCGAAGAGAAGATGATGGTAGGGAGATTTGGTACGGTGCTCGCTGGACTTCCGTAATATCTAACAAACAATTTTTACGCAATTCATATAAAACACCAATACATATAAAAAGATTGAAGAAATTAGTCCATGACTTGACATCGGTAGAACACTACCTCTAATTCACATGTTCGATAGAGCCAAAGACTCCAGTATTGATCAGAGTATGCAGATTACCCCGAGTGTACGGGATAGTTACACATATATTAGGATAATCTTGAATATACACTTTAAATGTATCAATATAATACAATAATATGTATTTGTGCTTTGGGTGATGCATTTGTAAATTTACTATTGTTTTATTATGTTAAAATATTTTAATTTAACAAAGTTGCACTTTTCTTATATAAGTTACATTTCAATGTTTTTTACATAATTGCCAATCAAATTGCAATAATAAACATAAAACAAGCATAGCATATGTTATCTATGTTTCTAGACGAAAACATCCAACATCCAAGTACGAGGGAAGTAATCCCTGTCTACTTTCTTTCTTAAATGGTGGTTTTGTGTTTTTAACTATTTGAACTTCAAAAAGTATGTCTGTTTTATACTTATTTTTCAAGCAAATTTATACTTTTTCTTATTTTTATGTTTTATGAGATAGAGCTATAGAAATTGAGAATGTCCATTTTCAAAACCTATTGAAAGCATTTTCAAAGCTATGACAGTCATTTTGTCAGAATAGGACTTCTATTATTAAAATTTGATATGATGTTTCATTAATTTTAAAATAATTAAAATACATTAATAAATTAAATAATAAATTTTAATCCGTGGATTCATAGAAAAAAAAAGGAATGAGAATCTTAATAAATAAAATCATATTGGATACATATAAAAAAGGGAATGAGAATCTCAATAAATTAAATAATATTTATTTCAATATAGTTTTACCCATATAATACACTCACAGTTTATTAATTTCACTTTAAAATAAATTATTTAATATACTTTAATCTTTTGAAATTATATTAAAATTTTATATTTTAATCATAAAACACATATAACTAAATACCTTTTTATTTTACATCCTATAATTTCAATAAATCAATCCAACATATTTTTATTTTCTTACAAGAACTCAAGGAAATTATTTGAGAAGTTTTCTTTAATCTTTTTGCAAGGTGGCTAATCCCGTAATTTTGAAACGTTTGAGGGGTAATCTGTGATATTTCATCTATGAGTATAAATAACACACGAAATAAACACAGCGGGAGGGAAAAGAAAGAAAAAATTTGCAGCTTAGCAATGGAGGCTGAAGGAAAAAATTGCCAGAGAGAAAAGAAGACGACAAGGAAAGAGGTGTATAGAGATTATCCATCTATGAATTTAACTTTATTAATAATATTTTTTTGGGTTGAAAAAACGAGCATTTTCTCCATTTAATATTTATTTTTTCGATCTATTTTTGAAGGCAGATACTGGAAAAGAAGAAAGCAATTGCAAGTATGATCAAAGCTGCTTCTTCGGTGAAAGATTATCTCTCTAATTTCCCGAACTTTCGCCACTACCGAAGAAATGGTTTGTCTACTGCGCATGCTGTTTCCAAAATTTGCATGCTGAATGTATATTTCTTGTTATGACCGAGTAATTCATCTTATGACAGCTCTAAATTATCGAATTCAGTTTTGGGTCTGAGGGATTTTTCGGTGTCCGAATTGTTTTGTGTTTTCTTCTTCTTCTTGTTTCTATTTTTCAGCTTTTTTTTTTTTTTTTTTTAAGCGCACACTTTATAGTAGAGGGTACATTATCGTTGTTTGGATCTGTCATGGCTTTGCAGTGGCTGTCCCAGTACTGAAACTGCAAATGAAACAACACTGTGTTTTGGAAACATTGGGTTTGATGGGATTGGTAATTGGAAATGGAATTTGATGGGTTTTCATGTGTGTGGCTACATAGGAATTGAAAATGGGATTTGACTGGAAAGTTTATAATTACCAGAAATCGCACAGAAAACGGTTGGATTTGCCATGTTTTTTCTTGTGTGCTTAATTTATCTCTTCTTGAATTGTGACTCGTTTAAGCAGTCATTTCTCTTGTAAATCTTATTCTCACTGGAGTATGACTCTCTCTCTCTCTCTCTCTCTCTCTCGTTTTCCCCCTTCTTGCATGAGGTATGCCTCAAAGTTTAAATATCTATAATGCTTTTTATTCTTGTCATTACCAGGCTTGTTCATACACTTGGAGTCGGGATGTGGCAATAAGCTCACATTTTGTACAAAACAGTACATGCAAAACCTTCTTAAGGTATCATTAACTCCATATAATAATCTTTCTGTTGCATTTTCAAACATATACAACCGGATGCTATATTTTTCTCTGATAACTTTGTGAATATATTTTCTTGTTAGTTAAATATGGAGGCACCTTATGGAGCTGAGTGGCCAGCTGAAGAAAAGATAAAGCGGCGGGAAATGGTTGCAGAGGAAGCTCGTTATATATTTGTGCATGAAATCTCAAATGAAGCCAATGAAGTATTTGAATTAAAGGACAAGGAGAGGACATGCAATTGTGAGGGCCCTATTGTTGGTTTTGTACATTACCGATTCATTCTGGAGGAGGAAGTGCCTGTGGTTTATGTTTATGAATTACAGCTTGAGCCTCATGTTCAAGGAAAGGGATTAGGAAAATTCTTAATGCAATTAATTGAGCTTATTGCTTGCGAGGTGCGATTATATGTTACCATTTCTATTTAGCTGCTGAATATTATTCATATGAATTTGTAGATACCAAAAGAGAAAATGAGGCATTTGTGCGAGAAAGTTTGCGTTAACATGTTAGTCTATGAATGCCACAAGAGATGTCTATACTTTTAATGAACTTTTGTGCTGGCATTCTCTTTGAATTCTCTCTTCATTGATTTCACTAACATGGCATATACAATGTAAATGCTACTCATTTTCTGGTACCACACATTTGCCTTAACATTGAGTTTGCCATGTTCAGAGAAACTCATTCCTTGTCTTCTATTTTTTCAGAATAGAATGGGTGCTGTAGTGCTAACAGTTCAAAGAGCAAATCTGTTAGCAATGGACTTCTATATTCGTAAACTTAGGTAGGTAGTTATATACTTCATCATTTTTTCATGTTTATTTCTAATAATTTGAATAGTCAATTTGTTTTCCCCTTCTAATTTTTAAAATTGGTTAGAAGAGTTGAATTGCGGAGTGTCAATACTTTGTTGAGCATGAAAAAATATCATGGTTCACAAGCCAATTAATATGGCCCTCATGTGCCGGTGCCATGATGTTTATTATGATGAATCATAAATAACTATGGAAGGGCTTCATTTTGTGCATTGGTAAACCAACCACTTCCATAAAACAGTAATAACAATTTTGTATCCTTAAGGTTCATACTCCCTCTACCTCAAAAACTTTCTGCATTGAATTTTAGTTTCTCCACGTATAATTGTCCTATATCAAAAAGTCATAGCACTTGAGGTTCGACAGTCATGTTTTGCCTGTCTGTAATTATTGGTGACAAGAAATGCCACTTTGCTACTCTGTTGAAAATTTGGTATCTTCGCTGTCCCAACATGGCATTGAAAGAATAAATGTAGTTGACATTAGTTTTTCTATTTGTGGTGCACTCAGAATTAATGCTTAAAGTCAGTCAAGAGATTCTTTTGGGGATTTATCTATAAAAGAATATCAAATATAGAACATGGGTTTTTAAGTGCTTTACGCCTTGTGTATTAGTCAGATTGATCAGGTCAATAAAGGGAAGAACGACTCAGATTTTGGGTTATGACTGTCCTACTGATACACAGAAACTTAATTTGAAGCATAAAATTGCACATGTAACATGTCTGGTCGAGCATACCAGTTGAGTCATCACATTGTGGTTGAATCGTTTATGTTTCACTTAAATCTTCAAATTTTCTCATGGGAAAGTCTAATGACTTTAATGAAGGAGAAAAATGCCTTGTCTTTCTGGGTGTTTTTGTTTCACGCACATGCTGAAGAACTTTATTTTTTCTTGAAATAGGGATTTTGATATCAAACCAATATGATATGTTTTCTTGCAACAAAATTTGCTTCTCATCGTTTATATGCAATGAATACTATAACACCATGAAAAGATAAGAGAAACATCTTTTTCCAATCCACTTTTTTTATATGAGCTGTCCTCCAGCATTTGAATCCAAAAGATAAATATGAATGGACAAGCTATGAAGACGACCCTTGTCCGACTTGAAATACTGCAGTTGCTTCAGCGGTTAATTAACTCTATGCCAGCAAATTTTTGTAGTTTTTGGTGCAATAAATTCTCATGGCTGCTTGACTATTCTTGCTTGAATTTAATATTTTGCAGGTACAAAATTTCTGCAATTTCACCTTCGAGAGTTGATCCATTGGTTAGAACACTATGTAGTCACTTTCAAGTTTTATCTCCCCACACCCACTCCCACCTGGTGAAAACCTCATGGTTTTTAATACTTTGAGTTCTCAAATTCATATGTGTGTCATCATTAATTCCTTTTGCAGTTGGGACCAGAGAAAAGCTATGAGATTCTTTGTAAAACATTTCACCATGAAGCTCAAGCAGTCTTGGAGGTGCGTTAAGCATGTACATAATAATCATTAATTTCTTATAATCCTAACTCAAATGTGATTTAGCATGTAACTATACGAGATTGTCCAGCCAATGCAATGTGGATATCACTTAATGTAAGACCAAGTAAAATAGTTTTGAGCAGAAAAGCTATGACTAAGAGAAATGGTTCTTGCTCTGTCAAAAGCCTCAAAAGAGCTAAAGATTCATTGTAAAACATTTGATCATGAAGCTCAAGAAGTCTTGGAGGTTCGTTAAGCATGTACGTAATAATAATCAATTTCTTATAGTTTTAACTCAGACGTGATTTAGCATGTAACTATGCAAGATTGTCCAAAGTTTTCTTATACATGTTATTTAACGTACGCTCTGACCTATGCTGACATTGCAACCTGGAGATTGCTTCTACTCTTTATTACATACGGTTTCCTGAGTTCGTGGACATACAATATACTCCTCCTATGATATATCTGGAGTTGTAATTTGTTTCTGTACTCTCTCTTGGTTTACACATATCTGACCTATCTTTATTTCAAATTTACACTCGTGTCGGAAAACTGTCTAAGGGAGCCATAGCAATTTATCATGGTATCAAACATGAGCATTTTATTTATAGTTTGCTTTCTATGAATTGATGCCCTCTTTAAAAGAGACATTGTTTCACCTACTGAGTCGTGAATATATGGACACACCCATTCCTAATTTTATTTGGATATGCAAGTGTATGTCTGATGTTAATGGGCCAAGTAGCAGTGGGATATTTTGACAAGATGGATATTCAATTGAATCCTAGAATCAAGTGAGGAAAATTGAGATGAAATCATGTATGAGCTAAGAGGAATAATAAGAACTTTAAGGAATAAGGTAAGACCAAAGAAATCCGTGTGTTTCTTGATGTGGTGCCTTCAGTCATTATGATAATGGTTTTCTTTGGATGTGCACCACTTTGCCCCAGCTATACAATTACAGTGACACTAACTAATCCACCAACTTGTAGTACATGTTGACTTTTTCAAGTCTGTTTACCAGATTGCTCGCTTATTTACATTCATCAGCTGTCACTGTGACTCCAAGCATGTGGCATGATATTTAATCCAACCACAGTAAACCGTTTGACAGCAAATTTTATTACAAACTGTCATGAGAGTGTCTGATATGGATACATTTTTCATGTAACAGAGAACAAAATAATGATTAAACTTAAGATTCCATCCATGTCATTTAGCTTCTGTAAAACTTCAATTAGGAGTCGATTACTTGGTACTTGGAGTAGAGTATGTAATAGAAAGGATATTGGAGTTTAGATTAAAATATCTGGTGCTCCATTTTAGTTATAACATTTACTCTTAAAACTTTCTTGGTTTTTGAACTTGTCTTGAGATGATCTGGGGATACATATTGCATAAAGTTGGAATATGATAATTGACAAAAGTTAAACGCCTTAAGGTGCTTGTGATAATGAGGTTTAATTTTAAGGACCCTTTTCCCAACAGCAACAAACCTTCATAGTCTTTGCTTGAAATTTCTTGGTTAAAAAAAAATTGCGATACATAAAGGCATGAACATGGATTATGCTGTGGCTTTTGTTGTGTGTGTGTGTGGGGGGGGGGGGTGTGTGATGGCCGGTTTCAATCCCCTTTTCATCAGTCTGTATCTCATATGTAGCAAGGTTTGGTCTTGATATGCCCTTCTTGAAGCAGAATGAAATAGCCTATAAATAAATAGCAGAAACTAGGAAAAACATTGTGGTGCTTTCTACTTCTTGAGTTAAGAATCAATACCTTTGCTACATTTCATGCTCTTTCTTTTTTCTTTTTTGTAATTTTTGATGCCTTTTGAATGCATTCTCTCTTCCTTTTCTTTTCCAAATTTATTTATTTATTATTATTATTATTATTATTATTTTTTTGGTTGGGGGTGGGGGTGGGGGTGTTATTAACTCGAAAGCACAAGTGGCTATAAAATATAGGAAGTAGTCATTAGAGCTTCATGTAAAATGGTTTGATGATTCAACGAATCTGTTTGACAATATGTTGCCTGGCTCTTTCGAGAGTCTAGATACGTCCACATATGCTATGAAAATTGCTCGAACAGGTCTATGATCAGATAATCTAGATTCAACTCTGTCGTACTGGATCTGCTTCAATCCCTTGCCAAACCAAATTATCCGATCACACCTACAAAACTTTGTCCTTCATCACCTATAGCTACCATTTGCTATGGAAGTTGAGGAATGGAATTAAAGGGCAAAGGTGACTCACCACGCAGGAGCTCGCATCCTCTTTGCTTTTATTTTGTGATCGGATCCATAATAATCATCTGAGTTTTTATCATATTTATATGTGGGTGCAAACTCGATTTCTTTCTCATGCCAACCCTCGAAGACACGGCCTTTGGTCAGCTCAGCTTTTAGCTTTATGTCATAATTGCACAACTGAACATTAGGATAACTGACATGTACTAACTTGATGTGAAATTTGTGTTTTATTATCTTGAACTGTATTTCATTACCTGATCGTTTGCTAATAAGATGCTCCACTCTTTGTTCTTCACCAAGGATCTTGTTGTAGCCTCAGGCAGGTAAATCCTGTAATTCAAGTCTCCTAGCCAAATCACCCGACTGTATGATAATCAGAAACAACTTTCCAGTGTAAGGAGATCTATATTATGATTCCAAAACTGATATAATATTTTTTTGATACAAATGAATGCCCAAAGTAAGACAAGTTAGAGATGCTGTTAAATAATGATCAAACAAATTGAACGTATTTTCTTATACTGAAAGATCAGTAAACAAAATATTTTTGTATCTAGCCAAAAAGTTATCAATTGGCTGATCATGGAAAGTCTCAAAGAATGAAAAACAGATAAAGAAATGAACAATCCAAGCTGAAGTTAATCTACAGCAAAGGGATAAATCACGGTAAGATCAGAGCAATAGATCCGATGCACGTACTCATGGTCAAGGATTTTTCTAGGCAGATGTGGGAGGGGTTTGGCAGGAAATAGGGTGCGTGCCAATATATGTGCTGCATCTGTATTTCTGTGTCTTTCATCGCCTTCTTTACCACCTGAAGCTAAATGGCTACACACAAAACAAAAGCTCGTTTCATGCAAGCAAAATCTGATGGAGACTGAACCCTGTTATGAAGTTTAGATTCTGTTAGTTACTTCCTTATTGCCTGGTCAAATCATAACGAACACATTATGAAAAAAAGATTGGAGAAATATTAGACACCATGTTTGATACTTTCCGTCAGGCATAGGTGTAATTAGGTTCTTTATTTATATTTCTATGAAATAATGTGATATTTATGTCAACAAGACTAATACTGTGTTTGTTACCTTGTTTCCCAGGCGGCCCAAGATACCGCAGCCTACACATGAGACACTTGGATGGCTGATATAACCATGCAGATCTTTTCGCACCCACACGGTGATATAAATTCCTACCATTTGTTTACTTATTATGCATTCAAAATCTGGAGCACTTGAGTTGAGGGAACTGTGTGTCTTTAGGGGATAAATTCTTTGTGTCTCTCCAACTTCTGCCTTCTGTAGTCTATCTTCTATTACCGTTCTCTTGTTGAGAGCTGCTTTAATTAAAGAATTCCACTTCATTGAAATATTATTATTTTCTGGCACCAAAACATTTCCAGCCTTGAGAGGCACAATTTCTTGGAACCTGCCAATAGAAGTATGCCTTATCAGTTACACAAAAGATCTGATTCTACTCTCTTCCGTTCAGTTATGATTACTCATACTTATATGCTAGGTAACTTTACTGTAATCGTAGAAGTTGAAGATTACCCAAAAACATATATATCTGCCCTGCTGTTTTGTGTGTTGAGCAACTCCTCGAGGTTCAAGTTATCTGGTGGTGGGATGCCTCCTGCATTCCAAGAGCCTACAAACAGTCTTTTTTAGGGGGAAAGGAAAAAGAAGCAGAAATATGGGACGTCAGGTTAAACTGTGTTTAGAAGAGTAAAAAAAGTTTTTAAGAGGAAATTCTGCAAAAGAATAAAGGAGAAAAGGTTAGAAATTTAATGGTAATGAGTTACTACGGCTTGGAGCATGAAAAAGGAATTGATTAATGATTAGTACTTGAAAGTTTCTTGAGCAATGAAATATTCTTGGGAACTGAAATATGCTTGATTTGAGCTTCGCACTGATGTTTCTGGCAGATTATCAGTGTCTGGAACGCAAATGTTGTTGGTCACTCTCTTTCTAAGGATTTTACTGGCCGCCATGATGGGCTGTGTGATCATACTGTCAACAGAACGAACCTTGCTTCCTTAAATTCTGAGGGGTAGGGTCACTTCTCCCACTTCCATGGCAGGGTTTTAATGTAACAGTATGGTGTTCTTTATAGGTGGAAGTGGAACCATGGAAGTAAAGAAAATTGTTCAGGTTGGATACAACTCACAGAAGGATATTTAAAGGAGGTGAGACTGAGTGATTAGGTAGGACCTGACTGAATCTTAGAACAATAATAGGAAAATAATGGAATAGAAAAAACATTGATTTGGCATATTGGATGGGGTTTTTATCTGCAGGCTCTGCTAATAGGAAAAGATAATCTTTTACGGAAAAATCAGATAAACTATACTTAAAAAAGATGATGAAGAAAAGGAAATGACCTCCAATTGGAAAGACAGACCACCTTGCACCTTGTCTTTGATACTCAAAAGAGTGTTTAGATTCAAGAATTTGACAGCCTGGATTGCGGCCCATAATAACAAATTTATTGTACTTATTTGGTAATTTTGACTTTTAGTGATTTTAAATTTTATAACAATCATTTTGAACTGTTTTTTATTTGAAATCCACTTAATGGAAATGCAACCTAAAAAGTTTTTGAGTATAGAATGATATCCATTTGGAAACAGGATAGTAGAAGAATTAGGCAGGTGATATTTGATGTGCAATCAGACTGAACCACATGGAAGCTAGTCTTCCTACAACCTAGTCTTATTCAATCCCAAATTTCCATTTCCTGTCAATAGGGGTCTCATCTTTCTATGCCCTTACTCTTCTATTAGTACTAGCTTTCCTTGCTATTATTAGAGTTACTCCATACTGCCTCTATCACCAGCTTGGGTAGATGTCATTCTCTGGTGGGGCTTGCCATCTTTGAGTGGCTCCCTTAATTATGTGCAGGGAATTGCCCTATTTTAGTATTGAGATGCCTGCCTAAATATTTCATTGCAAGTTTGCATTTTTTTTCCCAGTGCCACTCTATTTCTCCTATTAAGGAGATGGAAGGATTAAATGATTCTGAGACTATCATAGATTCATTTTGTTTTGTTCTGATGAATTGGAAGAGTTCTTGAGAAACATACCATGAATGTTGAAACAAATTGTGCTTAGAAAAAAAAAAAAAAAAAGATAAAGAAAGAACTTGTTGGTTTTTTTCGTAATGTTTGGATCTTGAATTTTGGTGAGCAAAAATAAATGAAGGTAATGAAAAATAAAGTAAAAATACTATCATTTTAAGCGAGGAAAACATTTTCTTTATGTTGTGTTTGGGAAAATGTTTTTTGCAGACCCCATTCCCCCCCCCCTTTTTGGTAATCAAAATCCAAGATCCATTACCAAAGATGGCGGAAATAAAATAAAATCGCCTTGGTGTTCAGTTTTTCATGATATTGATGATTTATTGCACAAAGATATTTATTGCCTCTGCCCAGCTCTGCACTTAGCATGAAGATGTGAATTATGGGGGGTGAAAAGTTCACTTTTGCAAACCCTAGAAAATGATCAAAGATTTATGGGGTCATTGTCTCAACTATTTCTCTTTAACAAATTGTCATGTCTGATAGTACATTTAAGGGCTAAAATAATAATTTTAGGTGCTATTATTGCTTAGTGACTACAATATCAAAATTTTCTCAACACACACACACACACAATATCAAAATACTAAATAAGAATAAAAAATTATATCTTGAAAATTTTAATAAAATTATGCTCTATTAATGTTATTATCAACCAATTAGCAGTCGATAAAGAGCCAACTCCAACAAATAAAGACAGACGTCAGTGATTATTCAACTTGATTTCGCGTACAGTGTAATCCATATTGTCATTTACTTAGTCCTAGCAATTTGATTGGCTGGCCGGAAATTTAATGCCTAAAAAAGTAATGCTTGGTGGTAATATTAATCAAATTAAATATCAGTTGGATTAAATTTAATTGACATAGACCTTAGGGCAATATTAAATTATCATTAAAAAAAAATCAACCAATCAGCTTCATCAGTAATGAAACAATTAATGTCCTATACAGTCGTATGTATAAGCCAAAAATAAATTGCTGCCATGGGCCCAAAAAATTTAATTGTTTTTCATCCATAGGACACATTTAGTCCAATCATGATAGAAAGCAGAAGTTTGGAGGACCACATTGAAATTTTTTGTATTTTATTATTTAAAAGAAGAACAAAAAAAGTGATAATTGAATATGATCCTTAGACAGGGGACCATGTTTAAGTCAATTTTTAGGGTTAGTTAGATCCTAATAAAGTTGATTATAACGACATATGTAAAAATTAGAAATTATACAATAGGATAATATAGTGTTCTTCATGTTGTTTTCAACTAGGGCTTATTAAATGCTAACTTTTTTTTCAATAAGTCAAAATTATAATGGCATGATTCCAAATTGTGGTGCAGGCCCATGAACTTTGGCGTCTTCTATATTTCCTTTATTATTATTATTATTATATTATTATTATTATTATTATTATTATTATTATTATTATATGACCTTCAAATATTATGGGGTCACTTTGTGTGTATTTCAACCAATCATTCTTCTTAATTCAATCAAAGACAGTTTAGAATAAGGAATTTATAATAGGTAAATTACTCTTGAAATTTGAATTATATAAAAAAAATTCATCTAAATTTATAAATTATAAATATTTCATAATATTTATTTTTATTTTATAAATTACATCTATTAAGAGGGTATTTGTAAAACAAAGATAAATGTCAATGAGGTATTTGTAATATTTGAAGAGAGCATTTGTAATTTTAAAAGATAATGATTTTTTTTTTTATAATTAAACTTTAGGATAACAGCAAAAAGATTTTCAATTCATGGTTAGGTTATTTGTGATGTTATGATAGGATGTGTTTGCATAATTTTTTGTTAAAGAAACTGTTAGTTTAACACTGTCATTTAGTGAGTAGAAATGAAATCCAATTTTGATTTCTCCTAGTGCGTGTGAGTGTTTTTGTGTGTGCCAATTGCTTGTCGTTCTCACTTGTCCTTGGGGATGGATTGAGTGGATTTAAATGGAGATAGTTTGGTATATTTTTAAAATCATAAATGAGTTTGGAATGAGTGTTAATTTTTTTATTTTTAAATTCATTGTTTAATTTTTTTATTTTAATTTATGTATTTTTTTGAAAAAATATTTAGTAGTTATTTTAAAATAATATTTTTAAAATTATAAAATGAGTGTAGTCTGAAACTAGACAAGTTTCGAGTACCTATTCGTCTTAAATTTATATAAAAAAATGAGCACCGTATAACTAATAGTTGGTCACTCACGACTATTTTCGTCGAAATTCAATAAAATACGGAGGGAACCAACTGTTGTGTCAAAATCATACATGAATGTGCGTTTGAAGCACTATAAAATTAGAATGAAAATTTATTTTCATTAATAATGAAATACAAATTATGTTCAATATGTGAAATAGGAAAAAAAAAGAACTATTGAAAATAGTTATTAATCGTGACGGTGAAATTCAATGACTTTTTAAAATATTTAAGAGAACGATGCTCATATTTGGATAAATTCACCCTAACATGCCTCGTCATTCCCAATATAGCAGTGGGCTAAACCTTTTAATGATTTTGCAATGACCAAAGTGGGCTAATCCTCTTGATGATTTTGCAATGACCAATCAGACTCTTGAAATTGTGACTTGTGGACAAACGTACAACCACTACAAAGTATACTTTAAAGTGGAAAATTCAGTGGTCCTGAAGAACTAAGATATATTTGTCTGAATTGGACTGTGGTGCCTACTTCACATATTTTCCCACTTTTAAAATGTTTGTGCAATTTTATTTTCAATTATTTTTTATGGATTTTCTTCAAAGTACCTATCTTTCTGTTCTTTAGACTTTTTTGGACTTGGAAAATCTTAGTTTGGAAGATTTAATTGGTTAAATTTAAACTGGCCAAATGGATATACACTAAAGAGCGATCAATCCAAAAAATAGTATAATTATATTAGGGATCAATAAAAAATAGTATAATTATATTTATTATGTGATTGGTTGAATTCTTTCAAATAGGATTTTTCTTTGGAAGGAATTAAGTGTGCTTGTTTTTTTTTTTTTTTTTCGGAAGCTTAATTCAAATGGGTTGGATGGGTTAACGATGGCCTTGGTTGAACTTATACATACTTCAATTACCCTTTTAATCTAAGTACACCAATGGATTCCCCACTTAATTCGCAAATCCAACCCAATTAGCGGGCTTTAGATATGAACATCACTTGGTCCAATGAGTGGATTCACACATGGCCTTTTTTTTTCCGGGTCACATATAAAATGAAAATATTATGGAGTATGTTTTACTTGAATAAATATAGGAGACAACCTTAAAGAGTGGTTTCAAGACTTTGCTATTCTTGGATTTACTAGGAAAATGTTAAAGCAAATACTTTCCTTCATAATCTTTTTTGAATAAAAAACAAGGAAGAAAAATTTATTTGAATACAACTGATGTAATTTAAATTTGACATGATTAATACTGAACTCTATGATTTGAGTTCGATCATGATATGTTTGAGTTCTTATTGAGCCAAAACCCAAGATTACATGGTTATTTCATTTGTTCTTCTAATTTGATAAGTTAAGTTGAGATAATGATTGAGGGCTAATTGAGTGAGTTATTTGGATTGATCCGAGCTCATGAGGCTCAACAGGAATTGCTGATAGAGTCCCTATCTATTTATGCTAAATTCTTTTAATTCAAAGAAGATTTTTTTAATGAGAATTATCTCAAAAGAATACTACAATCATTTCTAATGTCTACTACTTTGTTCGTTGCATTCGATATAACTTCTTGTAAATCAATATCTACTACTAGCTCGTTTTCACATTATATAAATTTCTTGTAAGTCAATGTCTACTACTTGCTCGTTTGCATGTCATATAAACTTCTTTTACATGAACGAGGTACATTTTTTTACATACCTAATTGGAAGAGATGATTTTCACACCTCATCGACGGGATCGGAGGGGGATGATTTTCACTAGACAACCCCAATATCTCTTACCAAGCTTTTGTAGATCTTTGAACGAGGGTTTAAGAAGATCCAAGCAAGCATTTGATTACCATTTGTTATATTTAATCCATGTAATTTTCAGAGCACATCAACAACCCTAAGATATATTTTTATTAATGTATTATTCATACATATATTTATATAATCTGTGAAATATGTAATTTAATAATAATGATGTCACAAGTATAATACATGATTTCATTTGTTTGCCTGATACTCAATTACATTCGATAAGTATCCACATCGAATACTTATTTGAACTACAAGGGAATGTGATTCTTTTCACTAAAATCGAAGTTCCAAACAAGATCTCGCAGCAAACATCAGCTCCAACACTGATCTCTGTCTACTTCACCTTCTTTGGACGTTTAAGTACATAGATTCCATTTAGAATGCAGCATTGCTTCTTCAACAAAGATGACTCTAACACAAGACAAATCCAGTTTAGAGGCCTAATCCTGAGGTTTATCCGCCGAAAGAGAGAAGCAAGATTACTGCTGAACATATGATTAAGTCGGCAGGACTACTACAAACCAGAGGAATACACCATCCAAGATGTCTGATATTATATGGAGTTTTCAGAAATCATCGTGCCTCAAATAAATTTGCATAAATATTATTCATCAAGACAAGTGTTTAATCGCCTATCTCCGCTCAAGTGTCTGCGTAGAAAGTTGCATCAATGGCGGATTGCCTATTCAATCTCCAACCAACCTCACAATCTACTATCCAACCATGTAATGATACTCTCTATGATTTCTTCTTTTTCAGGTTCGAAAAGTAGATCATGCAAGAGCCCTTCATAGAGCTTGATAGTTTTGTCAGTCGATGAAGCCTCGTTGTAGAGCTTCTGGGAGGCTTCAGGGTCAGTTACCGAATCAGCAGTGCCATGAAGGACTAAAAATGGCACCGTCAACCTGCTCAAGTTCTGCTTCAGGTAGGCTGCAATCCGAAGAATTTCATAGCCTGTTCTTACCCTAATAGATCCAGTGAACACCAGCGGATCCGAATACTTAGCCACCAGTGCCTCTGGATCTCTGGAGACTGCAATACCCCTCTTGTTTGCAGCACTGAATTGATACCTTGGCAACAAGAAGGAAAAAATTGGAGCAAGCACCTATAATTGAGGAAATTATAAGCCATGCTGAGTTATAATGATCAAAAAGAGATTACTAACATGTTTTCAAATTTGCTTATGTATAGCCTCCATATCTCATATTTTTGAATGATCAGTAAGAACTCGTGAAAGCTTTAGACACTTACAGCAAAAATTGGATGGGACGGCTGAACTCCTATGGCAGGCGAAGTCAATACGAGGCCAGCTATATGCTGTCGCACTTTGGGGTCGAGCACTGCCTGTTCATGCATGAGAAGTAAAATTAAGCCATTGGCCATGCTATGACAATCAGATTAAGAGACACAAAGTTATGACAATGTAAATAACTTAGAATCTTATCTAATATTACCTTCAAGACTATAGCTCCACCAGTAGAATGTCCAAAGCAGAAGCAGGGAACTGCTGGATTTTCAGCTAGAACCTTGGTAAGAAACATTTTCTGTGCACCATAGAAGAGAAGTAAATCAACATAACTGATAAATGTAATACTCATTTGCAAAGCCTACTTGGTATATATCCTGTTCATGAACTGCAGAGCATACCATATCATTAACTGCATAATCAAGAGAATGAACGTATGCGTGCAGTCCATCACTACCACCATGTCCTGCAATTAGGTAAAAGATTGAGGCAATGAGCAATAGATCTTTCGCATATTACATATATCATAAAAAGCAATAAAACCAACATAAAAAATAGGTACTGGGGAGCTCTAGCATCTAAATGCTTCAGTTATTGCCAGCAAAATAATGTCTTAATCCACAGAATAGCAACTGAATTCTTGTTTAACTAAAACAAAAGAATAGTAGTAAGTTGTCACAAACACATTGTGGGAGAGAACGCACAGCAAAACTCAGCTACAACAACACAAGAGATCAAAGTCTGGTCATTCAAGGCTCGTAACTGAGTTGTCAGAACTGTGGTTCCCTGTCATGACAAATTTACTTCTACATTATTCAGGGTCCTCAATTCAGATAAAATGATAAGAACTATATACATTTATGCGAGGATTTGGAAGAACTATTATGCAAAGATTTGTTTTACTGTCAATTTTGCTTCAAGACGCTCTTTTAGATATCCAGATTTCAAAAGCATGACTCCTCCTTCTACCAACTGTTACATGTAAGGTAGATGTAAAGACTCAAATAACAAGCTTACGCATGAAGGAGGGCTTCACATGTTACTTTTACGCACCAATGGCATCCACATTGAAATATATTCATGCCCTGCAACATCCAAATATATATGCATGGTTGAAGTCTATGATATCTAGACTAAAAAATAGTAAACATCAGGGCTCTGTCTGCAATGATCATCCAATAGATGAACAAAGCAAATAGAATACTTGTTGAAAAGGAAGGAGAGAATTGGCAACTGTGGAAGAATGATTTACGTTGCAAGAAATAGATTGCCTTTTCTTAGAAAAAACAATGTTGACTATTCCTTTGGAAAACACCAAGAAACATTTTGTTTTGATGCTACACTTGTGAACTTTTCGTGTTTCATACATGCACTGCCTCTCGTTATCTCACTGACTCAGTCGCACACACACACCCCCTTTCAGACGCTTAAGCCTCCAATTTCAGAGTTGCAAAAAAAATTTCTCACTGCTGAATAAATCCTAAAATGTGAGAAAGACCCAATCAATCAGGCTCTTAGTGATTGCCAAGGAAGGGCAAACGTTTCTCTTTGCATGTGTTTGTCAATTCAATTTAATAGATTTATTAGCATTAAAAGTTAAAAAAAAAAAATACCTGCAACAAACAAATCTCACATTTGATACGAATCCTGCCTGATCACTAAAAGATTCAAAATAACAATGTTTCTTGTTTTTGGTTAAATTGAAGAATGAATACTGCCTGATTGGCATGTTAAATCAGGTTTGGTCTATTGTTACACCTATTACACATTGATTCCTTACAGCACAACAGGTAAATAGGAAGGAAAATAATCACTCAGCTTTCCAGATTAGTAAAACTAGTCCACATACTTGATCTCGAGGCTTAACACACTCTCACATGCAACTTTTCTCACACAGAAAAGAGTTTTTTTTACTACATTACATATCAGAGATATCAAGTTTACTCCTCTCAAAATTTACAAAGTCAGTTGCTAACAATTTAAACAGGGACAATAACAGCCAATAACAATAAATCCAACACTCAGATAAATCCAAAGTGTATAAGCATAGCTGGTCGTTTATTAGAAGATATTTCTCAGGACAATAAAATTGAAAGTTGTAACTACCTTTACTAGTTTTCCATTTCTGCTCCCTTTGTTGGGTAGTCACAAAATAAAGAACCAAGAAGCAGCACAATAGATGATTTTGCAAGAACAGATAAAAATAAAAATTCCTCTTTTTTACCATCTCTCAAATCGAAAATAGGAAAGTATTGTAACAATGATATCTTACAATTAGAATTATTTCTGCAAATATTAAAACAATTTCAGATGTAGAATAGTTTCAACTCACCAATCCAATCCATTCCATAAACCTTGAAGCCATTTGCATTCAGTTTCTTGGCAAAATCATTATATCTTCCACTGTTAAAAATGTACACATGTTTAGCAATGGGGAAGGGAATTTAGAAGGAAAACCAGAATGACATAAACATGCATCAGATCCAAAAATACTATGGGCTAGTAGAGTACAGACCTGTGTTCATTAAGACCATGCAAGAGAACAACCAGTCCCCTACATACCACAAAACAAATATAATCAACTTCTGATCCTGAGAGGTAAGTTTAGGGCATACATATCGGAGATAAATTACATCAGATGAAAAACCTTATTGACTGGGAAGAAAGAAGGTAATGCAACAACAGGTTGCAAACTGTATCATGAAGTTCTTGTTACAGTCGAAAGACGTCAGAAGTTTTAAAATAGAGATGCAGACAAGAGATACAGAAGCCAATGAATGCAATTATTTGCTGAGGATATAAACAAGAAATGTGTCACAATTCGTATACTTCCCCTTGTCTATCGCAATCCTTGCCGTGATTAAAATTGGAAATCATATCCCAGAATTCTCATTAGTCATGTACATACCAAATAATGAAACAGTAAAACTGAGAAACACAAATGATTTTCCTTACCTTTTTTTGGTAAATAGAGGATTTTATTGAGGATGAAAGAAATATTTTCAAGAAACAATTGGTGCATTAGACCATTTTAGTGCTTCGAGACTTGCAGTATGGTGCTGAAGACAGTGGGGCAGTCAGATTTTTTTTACCAATCAGCTACTCTTCTTTCCAAAGCTTTGCACATATAAGGTTTTGAAAATCTGAAAAGTTAATGTGGTGTTGGCAGCCAGAAAGATATAAACTTTTAATATGTGAAGTACAATGACACAAAACAATTGACTCCAATTTCCAGTTCCATACTGAATAACCCAATTTTCCAAAGATCAACTAGGACCTTAAAAGTGGGAATAGGAGAGTACAACACATCATATGTTCAGAATCCATAAATATGACGGTTTCATTTCATGATTCTTGTAACCTGAAATGACTTATTCACAACAAGACTTGGAGTGGAGTCCAAAAGATAACATGCAGCAACCAACGAAACAATTCCATCATCAAATTTTTTGGAACTTATACTATTGTGTTTAGCATAATATAGAAGGAGCTATAATAGGCTTGCTATTTTTGTTTTTCCTTGACTCACGAAAGATAAAATATGTTTGTAATAAGCAAATTATTCTTTTGTTTATCTCCATCTTTTTGTTAATTAGTTGAGTAAGAAGAAAAAAAATCAAGTCCTTTTTTTCCATTTATCATCTGGCTAAAATTTTAGGCAGTCGTCAAAGACCAAAGCATATTCTCATAATGATTTTGAAATTGAATTAGTGGCAGGAATAATTCAGAATCCTGCCAAGCGTATATCAATTGGCAACAAAGATATTCACAGAATTTTAAAGATGCAGTACTAATATCTTATTCTCCTCCATATCCTGCCACAAAAAGAAAACTTAAATGAAGAAAACAAGAGTCAGCCTCAAAAAGGCCGCTTGGATTTTAGCAACTCTTGGGATGCGGCCCAGTTAATAGGTGACCAAAAACAAGAATTGTCACTTTCGGAATGCCCTACTCATATTGCTGGAGAATATTCTTGTTAAATTTTGACTTCAAGTACCTATATATCATCTAGATATATTCGGATGCAGCTAAGTGTCATCAGTAACATCAACTTGTTGTATGTGGAGACAAAGTGGCTCCATTAATGTTACACCTCATGAAATTGTCACACTCAGAATCTTTACCAGCCGATGAAAACGAGAGGAAAAACAGAAGCATATTATTCTCGTTCCCCAGTACAGTACTAAGTCTTGTGAATATTGAAATTTGGGTATCATAGTATAAATCAACTGTTCCATTTAAATTTCCTTCTCTTGAATGAAACATAAAGACAGCAAGTTCATTGAAACTACCGACTAAGATTTCCGTTGCCCACGCTTGTCACAGTTTTCAACATACGTTCATGTACCAAGAAAGAGGATGCAACACGGAGGTTAAATTGGTGAATTTCCCAAATAAAAGAAGATGAAATTGAAAATGGACCTACCCATTTGCTGATATTTCTTTTGGCAGCTAAAAATGAGGCCATACTCAAAACAAAATTACAAAAACCAAAAAAGATATCCAAGAGAAAGAAGAAAAAGACAAGGAAATGAAGCATGAGTGAGTAAAAATACTAAAAATCAGAAAAAAAAATGGAAAAACATTTCTTTTCCCTCCATGGCAAGTTACCAAATAAGGCATAATTCACCATTAACTTGACCATTATCAAGCACAATAAGACCCTCATCAGTGAAAAGGAAAAAACAAAATAGAATTAATCAAAACAATCACAAAAGCATAAGTAACCACAGAAATAGCACAATAAAATAAAGATTATATTCCTATGCACTAATTAAAGTTGGCCCTTTTTAGTAAATATCAAGTAAAAACGGAAAATTTAAATAAGAAAATCAGACATTTAATAAATCACAATGCAATATATGTCCAGAATAAATTATCAAAATTATGAAAATTGGAAAATTTACCTGACTTGAGCCTTAACCGGTGTCCATGACTGAGTAAAAGTAGTGTCACCTCTGGACGTAACAAACAATGAGAACTTCCTCACTGTATCCTTATTATCTTCATCGCCATTATCCTCCACCACCCTCCGAATCGCCAGCGCCCGCCGCGCCGCCACATCCTTGTCCACAGCCGCCGCCGCGCTCTTCCTCGGCACCATCGCTGCCGGCACCCTCACCACCTTCCCCGTCGTTGCGGAGGGCTTCTCGTCCTTTCCGCCACCTTTCTCCGCCGATTCCGGCGCCACCCCCACAGCCATGCATCGCCGCCTCCCGCGAAACGGCAGCAAAAGAATCAAGAAAAACGCGCTGATCAGCCGCCATACACTCCTCAACGCACGTAAAGACAACAAAGCATTGATTCTCCCGCTCGCCCCCGACGTCAGCATTAAGGTGGCTGCATCGTTTGCTTTCTTGACCATTCTTCTGCTTGGCGATTTGAATAATAGTTTTGACGAAAGACAAGAATACTTTTCTGTGAATAGAACAGTATTGAATTCCAACCTGGGATTTGAGATTATATTGATCTTGCCTTGGAAATGACGTTCAATTGCAATCAAATTACTTGGTTTTTGAAATGCAAAGCAAATCATAAACCATAAATGGCAAAAAAAAGGACAAATATTTTTTACAACCCAGAAAAGCTGGCAGCAAAAAATCAGCAATTTTTAGAGATCCTAACAACAGCAGAGCAGGAAAATAATAGGAAAAAATCTCTCTTTTCCTCCAAAATCTGTGTGCAAGAAGAATTAAGAAGAGTGGAAACTAAGAATTAAAAAAGAGACAAAAGGAAATTTGGAGAGGTGAAAATGGGAGTTCAACGGAGAGGAAAAATCGTACTGGAATTTGCTTTCTGTTTTGGTGCAAAAATTTTCGGAGTGCGCATTAAATAGGTGGAAGAGAATGTGGGTCAGCTCACGGGACCTGTCTCGAGATGACCGTCGACGGGCTCCCACGTGTCGGAATATGCGGCGACTCTGGATTTATTTTTATAATTTTCCGGAAACCGTCAAATGGAAGGGTCTTTGTAGGACACGTGTCTATCTCTAAATGGGGGGAGGTGGGCTGAGGTTTCAATTGTGTTGGTGTGTGTTTGGATATTGTTGGAAATTGAAGTTTTAAGATAAGGTTCTTCAAATAATAAGAAGTTAAAAAAATCAGGATAGGTGTTCAACTAAATTTACACATCTCCTCTGGAAGCATCGAGAATACTTAAGCATATAGAATTTTCTTTTTTCTTTTTTCTTTTTTCCTACAATTACATGCATAAAGTAGAATTTTGTTTTTTTATACATTTTATAAATATTTAGGCTATGTTCAAATCATGTAAGGTTATTTTTGGTAAGTGATATTGCATTGCAAAATTTTTAATTATTATATATAATATTTTTGAATATAAAAAAATAGATGATATATATATAGTAATATAATAGGGGTTGTTTACTTTTTTTTGTTGGATATGAATTAATTAATTAATAAATATTATGTATATATATATTTTTTAGATTATAAGAATGATATATATGAATCAAATTCAATCTAATATTTATATTGTAGAATAAATGAGTTAGTATATGATATTTTTACCAAATTATCCCTCTCAAATAATTAGGACAATTTTTTATCTCAAGCCCTAAGCTCCCTTCTTCCTTTCCCTTTACCCTCTTCTAGCCATGGAGGAACAGCAAGAACTAGAAATTCTGTCATGGGTTTAAATGAATCTCACTTTATTTAATTTGGATTTGATTTTCAATCTAAAGAATTTGGATTTTACATGAATTTTTTTAGTACTTAAGGCCAGATTCGAATATAAAAAATTATATAAAATCTAAATCAAGATTGATAGGAATTCATAGTTTCAAAAATACAAAATTTCGAACAAGAATCACCATACAAAGTATATTTTTGTACTCTAGGGTAGGATGATATTCGATGAACCAAAATACAAAAAGTAAATAATGAATCAGATTGGTTTATTTTCTCAATATGGGCTAATCAACAAAAGTAAATGGACCCTAATTGGATAGTGGGTGTCATTTTTTTTTTTTGGAGAAAAAATGAATTTGTTTTAAATGAATGATATTACCAAATACAATCTTGTTGAGAGAAATGAATATATTTTTTCGAATCCTAACCAAACATAGTCTAAATGACTTTAGATTGACTAGACATATAATTTTAAAAAAGTATTAAAAGTATAATTTTTTGAATGTTTTTATAAAACTAATCTTAAAGTTAATAATTTGAAGTTAATATGTCACATTATTACCCTACATAAAACTTAGTTTTGTGAAAAATATTTTTATATTGAAAAGTTAATTCTTATTTTGAGATGTCCAAAAAAAATATATGCAATAAGTTTTGGATAAAATTCAATATTATTTTTTAATTTGTGAATCTAATTTTCATATTACTGGTTTTATGTTATGAGATGATCCTTGGCCAAAAAAAGTGCTCTCTTGTAAATTGCAATTATATCTATTGATTGGATGGCTAATTGGAGAAAAGTTTTGAGTTTAGACCCCAAACATGAAGTATTTGGTTTAAGCTCCCCAAACTTATATAAAACTTACTCTCCACTCCCCATATCCTATTTAAATGTCACAAATAGCCCCAACAAAATTTGAAAACCCCAACTTACCTCACCTCCCATTTTCCCTCTTTCCTTTTTTTTAGTCAAAACTTTATTTCCAAGCCCGTCTCCCCTACACAATATTTTAGTTGATTATTCTAAGTCTATCATCCTAAAATTTAGCATTGATTTTTATTTGATTATTCAAGATTTATTTTCCTAAGTTTTTCCTTAATTCTTGTGGATAATCCTAAGTCTAGTTTTAATTATTCATTTGGTTATTGTAAATCAATCATTCTAAGATTTGGTATTAATAGTCGTTTGATTACTCTAAGTTTATTAGTATAAATTTATATCCTTATTTTATGAATTATCTAAAGTCTAGTTAGTATAGATTAATTGATTATTTTAAGTCTAGTATCCTAATATTTTTTATTGGATTTTATTTTATTAGTCTAAAATTATAATTCTAAATTTAAATACTTATTTTATGAATTATCTTAAGTGTAGCTAGTATATAATATATTAGTTGATTATTCTAAGTGTATTATCTAAGACTTGGTATTGATTTTTATAAGATTATTCTAAGTTTATTATCCTAAGTTTTTATCTTAATTTTGTGAGTTATCCTAAGTTTGGTTTTGTCTCGTTTGATTATTCTAAACCTATTATTTTGAGATTTGGTATTAATTTTTATTTGATTAGTTTAAGTTTACTATTTTAGATTTGTGTCTTTATTTTATGAATTATCTCAAGTGTAGTTTATGTTCAATTTTTTAGTTAATTATTGTAGATGTATCATCCTAAAGTTTGGTATTGAATATTTATAAGTCTAAGTTTATTATTCTAAATTTATGTCCTTAATTTATGAATTATCTTAATTATTGCTAGTATACTATTTTCTTAGTTGATTATTCCTAAGATGTGGCGTTGAGTTTGTATTTGATTATTCTAAATTTAATCCCAATTTTTTATCCTTGTGTTGATCCGGATGTTTTATTTCCATTATACATATTTTAAATTATTTGCTTAAGCGATTCTAGTGTTTCTTTCTCTTGTAAGAGGATGAGTGCTAATCCATCTAGGCACACTTTGAATATTTGTTAAAAAAAGAAAATGTAACTAGTATATAACATAATTATAAAAATAAAAAATAAAATAAAATGACTTGGGGCGAGTCTGGTCTGAGCTCATACCTGGGCTGATCCTATAATAAACCTAGGTTAAACGGGCCAATTTATGGGTTTGGGCTGGGTTATGATCTCTGGGCCTAATAAGGGCTCAACAAATATATATGAAATCATGAGCCAATTTTGAGGTGGTAATTAAATCGATCTTGCTGTTGGATTACCAGTTCAATCAGTAAAATCAGTTCAACCGTCCGAACCGATCTAATGAAAATTAATTATATTTTTTTATTATATAAAATAATAATATAATAAATTAATTATTATATAATATATTTTAAATTTAAAATAAAAAATAAATAACTAATTAAAGTTTTTTTAACAAAACACAAAATTCAAGTATCCACATAAATTTAATAAAATATCAAATTTAATTTTTGTTAAAAAATAATAAAAATAAAAATTAAGTTTGACCGGTTAAACTGAAAATTCAATTATATAAACCTAACCGAATCGGACCTGATCGGGTCCAATTTTCAAACATTGCTTTCAATGCTTCCAGGGCTATAAGATAAACTTGAGATTACACTGGATGAAAAAAGACACTTAAAAATGTGCCAAAATTAAAAAATCCACTCTCAATTCTAGTAGAGAAAAATACAATTTCCCCCCTCAAAAGGGCAAAAATATCATGCCCAAATCTGAGTTTCTACTTCTCAATATGCTCTATTAATATTCATACTATTTCCACATTCATAAAAATCCCTGGAACTCCCACCAAGAATAATCCCTTTTTTTTTTAGGTCGGGCAAACCTAAGTTCTACTCTTATTTACTTACACCTATGTGATAATGAGGTATAAAGGACTCGGTTACTTATTTACATAACCGAGTGAAGCTGCTGCTTGGACATACTCCATCTATGTAAAACTCTCCCAAAAACATCATAAAACACAGTCTCCACATCACTTTGTGTCAATTGAACAGACATGAACCCCTGTCCATCATAGAAGAATTTTAAGCCTTCCTCGTTGGATGTATTAACATCCCCCCTCCATGCCTTTGAGCCTGCTCCGCTAGTCAAAAATTGGATTGGGCTGCAAGGAAATCCAAAAACAAAGATAAGCCACGTTTTCATTAGGTAAACTGAACAACCTCATGACTATGTTCTTGTACCTTTTATTGTCGCTGATACGTTCAAGACAATGATCGTGTCCGTTCATATATAAATCGACTTTGTTGGCCTAAAGTTTCACAAGAAGAGCACGATTAAGATTGTTGATGAGTCTAACAGGAAAATTAAAGCAAGTATGAATTATTTATTTATTTACCTGAAGAATTGGAAGAAGCTGCTGTACAAGCTCTTGAGTGTCACCATGGTGGCCTACACTTCGGATGGCATGATGACCCACCACAATTTTCCATCTTGCTCTTGATTCCTTCAATGCTGAATCAAGATCCTATATATTGCACCAATGAAAATAAGCAACAATTTGTTAAATAGAAAATTAGCCCTAATCTAAACCTATGACAATAAATTAGATTAGTGTCATTGTTTTGAATTTATACCGTGCCATATTTTAAACAAGAATGTGGGACGAACCAGAAAAGTTTGAATAGAACGGGACCACCATGTGTTATTGTTGCTTAGCTTTTACGTGTCTGTTTTGATTTGATATGTTCTTCTCTATTATTATTTTATTGACTATTTCGCACTTTAAAAGTTTGGTGTAATTATGTCTCTAACATTAATTTATTGACTTAGTTGCACTACATGGTACCCTACAACTATGTAGATGATACAATGTCTTGATGATTAAATAGACACATCAACCACCTCTACTTTTACCATAGAGAAAAAAAAAAATAGTTGGAATATGGACATATTAATTCACATTGGTCAATCTACAATGAATTTTAAAATTAGCTAAATTTTAGCACTATCCCAAAATATAACTGTCTTAAATAAAAAATACTAGACTCAAATCCACATCCAAGAATTTCATAAAATAGCACCTCCCATCTCACCAAATATACTAATTAATGTTTTTATTTATGCATTTATTTGTAGTAAAGTTCAAAGCAAAAAAAAAAAAACCTGTTTCACTTACTTTTAATAAGTTGGCAGTGTAGCTCTTTACAGGGGACACACCACGCCAGTCATACTTATGATCCTCTGGATTTGTGAAATATCCATTCACAAAAGGAGTGGTATCCACGAAGAACAACTCAGCAATTTCTGTTTGAAAAAGAAAAAAAAAAGACAAAAAAGAAGAAAAAACAATTAAAAAAACATATTGGATTATAATATATATATATGAAATTGTTGAATCAAGAAACTTCTACTTTAAATGAAGGGAATAACAATTACAAATAAAATAAAATAAAAAAATCACCTGCATTAACAACAAAAGACCTCAAGCAAAGCCACCTACTGTCAATTTTCCTAAGGAAAGGACTCAATTGCGCCACTGCATCACCCCTGTAATCATGGTTCCCTAGAACTGCATGGACAAAAGTTGACCCGTCAAACAGAATTTTTCTTTATTCTTTTTAAAGTGAAACAAAAATTTAATTATTAATATAAATATTAAATTTATTAAACCAAGATTAACTTTTCAAAATCATCTTTTTAGTAGTATTAATTACTTACCACTAAACCATTGCTTTTGCAGGCTCTTGGCCGTGTAAATATTGGTAAAAGAATCCAGAAAGTTTGGATCATCCTCCCCTTTCAACCCATTATCATAGAAATTATCACCTGTTGAAACCACAAAATCTATATCTAACTCCTCTCCAATTCTTCCCATCTGCAACGTCAAAATCAAGAAAATTTGTCATATCATCTGGGCTGGAAATTTCATGCCGTCTACTTACATAGTATCATAAACTTAAATAATCATATTATAATCCATCCACTTACAATCTTACTCTGATATTATCAATTTTCATGAGCTAGAGATTTTCCCATTTATCCAAAGAAATTTAAAAAAAAATGTGAAAAACAAGAATCTTGGGGTCAGGCACCTGGAGAGCAACTTGGGATTGGTTAAAATCTCCCTTTCTTCCCCAATCTCCAACAACCAAGAATCTGAGGGTTCCATCACCTTTTGTGGGCTGTTCAAATCTCTGAAGTTCAGCTGAAATCTTGCAGGCATTTAATAAACTGATGACGACGACTAACCAGATGCGCAGAACCATGGTTTTGTTTCCAGAACTCCCCATGGCTCTGTGTTTAACAAACAAATACTAGTGTGTGTGTGTGTGTGTGTGTATTTAGCAGAAGAAGAATCAAACTGAGAATTTCGTTGACAACAACAATGTTTTTGTTTATTTTCCTAAGGTTGGAGACAAGTCTATATAGAAAGGGGTTGTGGGGTTAGCGAGGTATATGCACTGGCGTCCAAGCAACAACAACATGGGATTATTGGAGGACGGATTAGAGAAGTAGAGTAGGATTAGAACTTTGATTAACTACTAATTTTATTTATGGTTGGATTGCGTGGAGTTTTATGGTCATATAAGGAGTGTTTATCATTTGATGCGGTAAGAGGGATTAGTGGTGGTGATTAAATGTTGGATTTGGAGGGAATAATGCGAATATGCGGATGGGATCTCCAATGGTATAAAAGCGGAAACCTTGCGAATATTCCGGAGGTGGGCCTTTCCGGCAGTACATAGAAACTCGGATATCCTGGATATTCGGTGGATTATTTGGGTCGAGTCATATTCGGGTTATCGGGTCTTGATTCGATAAAATTCTTGAATGGGTGTGATTTGGGTCAGGGACATGCCCAAGATTGTCAAGTATTTGTGTGATGAACATTGGTTAGAAATTCATTTTTTTTTCTTTTGAATCTTTTGTACAGATTCAATGAATGTTGATTGTTTTCTGCAATCTCATTTGTCCTGAAGTATTATTACTACTAGTATTGTCATGCTCTTATCCTACTTTTTCAATTATTGTGTATATATATATATAGTTGTAAATGAATTGAGTTCCAACATGTTATTAGTCAAATTTATTTGAATTTTTATCGAATTTTAAAAATTATGTTTAATTTTGATTTAATTGTTAAACGAATTAAGTTTGAATGTGTTTTGATTGAGTTGAATACGAATCGGTTCAAATAACTTATTATTTTTATATATATTTTGTTAATTTTTTACTAATCGTGAGTGAAACTTGAACCGATCTTCAATTTTATTGAAAAAAAAATGTTTAAACTTGATTTGTTATATTTTAAAAATAACAAGATTTTAATAATTAATATCGAATCAAATATTGAATAACTTGATTTATTTTTTAAGTAAGATATAATAAATACCCGTGTGTGTGTCTACCAATTGTTTTTTTGACATTAAATGAAACAATGCGCTGCCAATCTTTTTGATTGATCCTTTGACTTGAGAAATTTTACTTATTACTTTGTATTTAAATATAAGTAAGCTTTGATAATCTCTTTCCCAGGGTACATTTGCATTTCTAATATGTTTCAACCATCTTATTGGTGTTGCATGTTGGGAAAAATTTGGTAGGCGTAATATCAAAATAACTAAAGTATTTCTAACAGAATTTCAGTTATAGTTGAGATAAGAGTTTAAATCTTTTTCTTTAAAATAAAATTGCCCCACGATTAATTTGTTATGATAGTAGCACTACAAATTACAAAAACTTTTGAATTAAAAAATTATTTAAGAACTCTCTTTTGTATTTGTGAGAAATATAAGAATCGATTGCATGAATGAAAAATAATGAAATTTGGAGGTTTATTTATAATTTTCGAAAAATTGTGGTGTCAATTCATAAGTGGGTGCAATTTTCGATTCGGATCAATTTGACCCGTATAATTGTATACATATGTGAAGATCCACACCCTTACAGTGAATTCTTTTGCCAATGATCAATCTCAACCGGCCCAATGCGACCTTTGCGACGTGTGGGCTCGGATGATGCTACGCACCATTCTCGTAGTTCTTGAACTAGCTAAAACTAGTCAAAAAACCATTAGAGCACACCATATGAAAGCTTCACTTTATTACTCTTTAGTAAAGTGAAATTCTATATATGTAAGATAAAACTGTTCCAATTTTTTAACGTGGGATTTGTGATTTTTCCCAACATTTCATAATCAATTATTTATTTAAGTGACTTATTTTATTCATTAATTTCTCATTCACCCAAAATTAATTTTGAGAAATCAAATATACTAAACTTAGCTACTCAATTATGTTTAATCAAATTATATCTATTTTTATAAAATATAATCTACTTTAATTATGGGTCAAAATTGGGTGAAACCCAATTTTTTCAAATCAATTTCTAACATTGCATTTATGCCTTTATTTAGATTTACTTTCAGATATATATATATATGAAAGTTCATGTATATTTGTTTTGAAATTTCTTTTATTCTTTTAGCTATATAATTGGAATCATAAGACCTAGATGAACAGTCAATTAAATCCTACCCCTTCGTGTATTTCTTTTGGAAAATCTCACTCCACAAAGTCTTCTCTTGGAGATAAGTTTCACTCGATAAGGTCTTCTTCTACTTGAACTATTCTTTGAGTATATTTTTTTAATTTCTCTCTTTAAATTTTTCATTATTTTCATATTTTTTAAGCTAATTATTTTGTTCATTACTTGTATATTTTTTTATTATAGAACAATTATTTAGAATATGTAGTTCTTATTTAACTTTTTAGTTTGAAGAGAAATATATTCTTTTATGTTTTGTCAAGTGTTGTAAATTATTATGTCTTTTCAAATTAAATTTATCACCTTGTACATCTTGATCACACCAAGAATTGAATATCCAATAAACCAAAAATAGTTTGAAGTCCAAAAATCTCAAACACATTGACAAACATAAAAAAACAAACTAAATTACCAGAAATTTTAAAAAGATCCATCACTAAAATATATTTGAACTTGATTTATAAACTTAGCAAAACCAAGCTTGACATACATTTTCATATTTAATTTTAATATTTGATTTATGCAAGACTATATACATATTAAACTCAATAAAATAATAATAATAATAATAATAATAATATTAATAATAGTAGCAGCAATAATAATAATAATAATAATAATAATTTTATTTTTTATTTGTAATTTTTCCTTATCAAGTTATCATGTGTTGTGATTTGTAAGAGCTCAACCTGAACTTGATTATCAAATTTCAGTTATTTGCAGATCTCATTCTACTCATGGTTCACTTTATAGATAACTGTGTTCTATCAAAAGTCTAATTCTACTAATTATCCACATAAAAAATTATATTTTTGTTTGCACAAAAAAATTAAGAAACGTGGATCAAACTAACAAATATAAAGAAAAATCTTGTTAAATTTTGATTAACTTTTTCGTTGATACAAATATTAAAGATAAATTCCGATAATGGGATTTATCTTTAGTTCAATGATATGAAATATTAATTGTTCATAAATGGTATTAGACTACTAAATATATTTGAGTTTTACATAATATAGTTTAAAATGGATTTAATTTGGTCCTTAGGCATAAATGTTATTAGACTACTTTATAATTCAGTTTAGACATCTAATGTTCAATGTGTATGATTAATTAGCGGTTTAATATTATGAGTTCTATTTTCCACGTCCTAAGTTTGAACTTATATAATAAATTCCGTATAAAGATCCCAAGATCAATATTAACAAAGAAAAAATATTTTACAAATATTATTTAATGTCTTATCAATATAATGAATTCAAAGATTATACATTTGAATTAATCTTGTATATTCGCTTCAATATTTTACCCGGGATGTTTCAAAATATTTTAGCGATGATCATTTTCAAATATTATACATTTGTATTAATTTTGTATATTCACTTCAATATTCTGCCCGTGATAGTTATCACAAAAAAAATTTACAAACAAAAAACATCCTAGCTATTCATATGCTTTTTTATTGTAATAATAAGAATAATAATTTATTGTTATTATAATATAGATATATAGGTTGATGTGTATAATGTATTAAGGTCTAGCCAAAAAAAAAAACAAAAATTCATGTTCAATATTTAATTAACCATCATTTAATTAGTACAAATACTTTAAAGGACTTGGATATAGATATAAATATAAATAGATTATAGACAATTTTGTAGGAGTTAATTACAATTTTAATTTACTTAATTGCCATTTAGAATTGCTATCATATTATAATCACAAAAACTCAAAGAAAAGATATAAAGTGTAATGTAATAGATAATTGATACGGTATTTCTTCTTATCTACAATTTTAAATTGGATGACAATTGAGATATAGATCGCTGTTTGCAACACAATAGGTTGTTAGAAGTGTCGGGTTGTTAAGATAAAATCCTCCAACGCTCAAGCAGAAGTAGAGAAAAAAATCCAAAATCTAAAATCTTGAAAATATTTATAAACAAATGAATTACATACCTTATGCAAATGAACGTAAGAATATTTACAATAATTTCTAATGGACTTATAATCGATTATTAGGACCGTAGGGATATTTTAATTTGAATTGAGTTCTTTGCAATTTGGCCTTTTTTTTTGTTGGGTTTATGTCATGTTTCATCAATAATATAATAAATGGTTGAAATTACAAGAATGAAATGCCATTAGCAAAAAGATTTTACAATATTTTGAGGCTCACTTAATCTGCAAAATTAGACATATGCAACAGACAGAAAAATGTAATGTTTAGTCACATAGGATAGGGGTATCACAACTTTGATACCATACTTTCAAAAAAATCCAAAATTTAGTCCATAAGTTAATATTTTGTTGTAATTTTAATCCCAATTTTAACTTTTGGACAAGGGTAAAATCGTCAATTTGAACAGGCATTCCAATATTATATATAAATTTTTAATTTTAATTTTGTCTTCCATAGTAACTTGAAAAATCCCCCGATTTTCACAATATACTTATGTTTCACCTATTTATCATGCCACGGATATAATTAAGAATAGCAATTACAAGTAAATAAAATTTAGCAATCTTTCCACAAAAAAAAAAAAAAAAAAACAACATAGAAAAAAGAGATTCTAGGTCAGTCAATTGAATTCATCTGTGAATACTCCTGCATAAAAAAATTAAAATAAATAATTGTTTTTTCAGTTATATATATATACTAAAAAAATAAAAGCATAAAAAGATAGCAAATGCACAAAAAAAAAAACAAAAACAAAAACAAAACGGATGCATAATTTAGTCTATAATTTTTTTTTTCAAAAAGTTTAAGCTCATGACATTTAAATCTCTTCCAAAATTTCAATGTTTTGATTTTTAAATAGTTTTTTGTCCCATCTTAATTTAAGCATATATATTTTTAATTCAGTATTCTTATCAAAGTTGTCGTATGATAATGATATGATATTACTCTATTTTTTTAAAATTTTAATTGAAAATTAACTGTAATATGCATCATTATTTACGTCACAAAAATCATTAAAGGTATTGTGAGTTAATCCGACGAAAATCATTTGATACTCAAATTACTTCCAGAACGAGTAGATATAAGCCAAAAAAATTGAAAATAGTTCCATGCACAATTAATTGCCTACCTTTTAATAATAAAAATTGAGAATATCTTTAGTGTTGATATAAACATTTTCATCGATTTGAGTCTTATAGTCGTTATGGGATTAACTTAAATTTTATAACTCAGTTTTGTGTATTAAAGTGTGGATTTGATGAACATGACCTATTAAATTTTATTTTTATTTTGGTTCATAATTTCAATAGACTTCTTAAATTTAATCTAATAAATTTGTTTAGGGCTCATAGGTACCATATCAAAAGCACAATTATCCTTAATATTTTCTGTAGAGTCAGATAATATGTTTTGAAACGTTTTTTATTTTCTCTTCTCCTATTCTTTTTCTGAATATGAATTTTACATTTTCCGTTCTTGGTGTTGTCTCTTATAGCTTCACATTATACCAATTTAGTTTCTTACCCTTTCACTTTTCAATAATTTTAATAAAATACTTATGAAATTAAAATTAATTACGATGGTTTTTGCTGAATTGCTAAATTCTACCCTCCTTTTATATTTTGTGCTTCACTGAATTGTAAGCTCAATAATGAGTAATTTTTAGTAACTACATGCAAAAACTTATTTTTACCTACTTAATAGTAACTATTATTTACACGACCTAATTCACAAGTATGTATAAAAAAAATATACATGGTTTGATTGAAACCAACTAATTATATAATAACTATAATTATATTTATTTTATTATTGATTACTTTTTTGTGCATAAAAACTAAATAAATAGAAAATTTAAGTTCACATGCTCTATGATGGCTTATGTTCCACAAAATTGTGTCACGACTATAAATATTTTCAACATGATAAGTATAAGTTCATCTACCTTATGAAGACGTATGTTTCAATAAAATTGAGTATGAAATATAATTTCCCAAATATAAATTAAGTTACAGAAAATATTTGCGTTATAGTATTAAATCAGAATAAGCCAACAATAAGCAGGCTTATGCCACATCTAAAGTGGAAAGAATAAGAGAATTATAATAGGAGACAGAATTTAGCTTATTGAGAATTTTTAAGATAAAAAAATATTTATTTAATATAAGTAAATACAATTTTTTGCGTAAATATTTAATTTTTTAAGCTCAATATCTGTTTATCAAGGGACGAGAGTATGAAATTACAAGTTAATTTAATTCGTCCAAGAACGAAGCTGAGCCAAACAAAGCCCTAGCAATGATGAAATCAAAAAACATAAAAATGTGGACACGGCAGGGATAGAGTCTCTTAATTAAAAAAAAAAAATTAAATAAATTGCACTTGCACATGTGAAGCTGAATTTTTATTTGTCCAGGAACTTCTCAGTCGACTAGCTTTTACACAGTGACAAATTATTTTTGATTAGGTTGATGATAACATTTTTCTTATAATATTCTTCTTTTTTTTGTTTAGTTGCAGGTAAAAATGATAAAAATGACTGCAAAATGAATTTTTATTTTATTTTTTATTAGAAAGCTAATTTTCCAACTTTCAAGGAAGTTCCAAGTAATTTTCCCTCCGAAAACAAAGGCTTGCCCATTTTTCCCTCCAAATTGATGAGTTAACGTAAGTGAAATTTTTTGTCCAAAACTTAAGGTCGAAACTAAAATTACAGCGAAAAGTTATACATGACTAAATTTGAATTTTTTTTTAAAAGTATGCTGCCAAAATTACAATAATCCGTTAACCGTGAAATGAAAAGTTCATTTTCCTATGCAACAGAACATACAAAGCATTAAGGTAAGTAAATGCAAGTATCCCTTTTGCCTTACCTCGTTTCTAGCTTTTGATTAAACTGTAGATCATCTCAAAGGACGGTCACATTTATTGCTACTTATCTTTTTATTAATGAGTTTTATCTCGCAACCAGGAAAGGGAGGAAAGGGAAAAAAAAGGTTCTTGCATGATCTTCAAACCAGGAAAAAAGTTGGATTATTTTCTACGCACAATCCCATATCCCTATCCCAAATTTGACTTAATGGCAAAAAGGGGTAGTGAGATTTATCAGGTAGCATTGTTTTACATCATAACCTTCAACCACAAGTAATGCATGCATGAGATGAATCTTGGACATGCATCTTTGCACCCCACATGAATAGTTCATTCGTCCCACATGTTTATCGTTCATATCACTAACCTCTGACTCCACGAAAAGTCTTGATGCCATTTATGATCGACGTACCATAGTTGCATGATGTATGTCTCATGTCATTTGCTAGATTTGATGATAAATCATTGTCTGAATTGCATTCATTGTGGTATGCTTTAGGTGCCTAATTGTTTACAGGCTTATAAATATTCAACTTCTCTGCACAGACCTATTACAGAAGATCTGAAAAACTACTCCTAAGCACTGCATAAATGGCTCACTTGTGCAGTAACTCCATTTTGATATGGCCATTACTGATAAGTTGTTTCTGTCTGCACCTAGTAAGCAACTTGGCAGAGTTTCCCAAAATCAAACACTCTAGCAAAAGAAATGGCGATTCTATTGCTTTTCTGGTGGTGGGAGACTGGGGAAGATGTGGAAATTACAATCAATCTAGAGTTGCTAGTCAGGTCATCAGATATCCTATTCCAGTTTTCAGTTTATGTTTCAGATCCTTTTCTTTTACTCTTAATCTCAGTTTCATGCTTGCCATTATTTTTACTAATGATATTGTTTATCAGTTTAGCAGTTTATTGTGGAAGCTAAACAATAATGATATGTTATAGCAAGGAAAGAAAAGAAAACTGACCCTTTCCTAGTGTTTTATGCTGGCATTGATTCATTTGCCTTGTTTTAGCAATTAACATCATCCTTCATCTGAAAATATGTACAAATAAATGAGATATAATTGTGTTCAAACAATAAAAAAAAAAAAAAAAGGACGAAATAAAGTAGTGGTTTTTGATGCATGTCTGCATTTTGAAAAAAATATGTTATACAGAATTGGAGACAGGTCAATGTAGTAAGATTCTGGTTGATATGAAAAGGCTTACAGCTTCTTAATTTTAGTATTCCAGATGGGAGATATTGGAGAGAAGTTAGGAATTGATTTTGTGATCTCCACTGGCGATAACTTCTACGATAATGGATTGAAAGGTGTAAATGATCCACTCTTTCAAGGATCATTTACTAATATTTACACAGCCAAAAGCCTTCAAAATCCATGGTACATTGGTAAATCTTCTTCTTAATCTTATAACTGAAAGTACTTCATCATGCATTATGACCTATGCTTTGCTCTTCTTACAACTACTGTTTAATCCTATCCTTGCACATAAAACAAAAGTGTTAGGGAACCATGATTATCTGGGGAATACCGAGGCTCAGTTAAGTCGAGCACTTAGAAAACTTGACAACCGGTGGCATTGTAAGAGAAATTTCATTGTTGGAGCAGGTATTACATTGTGTTTCTCTTTAATTCGATCTTTATGGTATAGGCACTAACAAATTTATGACTACTAATGTCTAGGAATTGTGGATATCGTTTTCATTGATACCACTCCGTTTGTCAACCAGTACTTTGACAACCCTAAGAAACAGAAGTTTGATTGGAAAAATGTACTGCCAAGAGATAAATATCTCTCTGCCCTTTTAAAAGTAAGCCTTGTTTATAGCATCATTCTTTATATTTTGGAAGAGAAAAGGTTCAGTACTCAGATTCTGGGTATTTATTAGAACCTGGATTTGGCACTGGAACAATCAAGGGCTCCCTGGAAGATTGTAGTTGGACACCACACAATGAAAAGCATTGGATATCACGGTGACACTCTGGAAATTGTTGATCAGGTTCTCCCAATTCTTGAGGTACTATAACATGAATAAACTTGTCAATGACTGTACTGTATATTTTGTTCCCTGAATAAGTGAGAAAATAATTTCTAACAGAAATGTACTGAGTCTGTTAAACGAACGCGTTGTGTATGTGTTGACTATTTCTTGAAATTTTGCAGGCACACAAGGTGGATATGTACATTAATGGACATGACCACTGCTTGGAGCACCTTAGCAACAAAAAAGGGTATATTTTGAAACCTACTGTTTTGCAATATTAACATAAAAGTACTAAGATTTCTGTATGCTATTTCTCAACTTAATGAGTTTTGATGCAGTTCAATGCAATTCTTAACAAGTGGAGGAGGTTCAAAGGCTTGGAAAAATGAAATTCACTATGGAATGCACAATGACAGCATGCACTTCTATCATGATGGCCAAGGCTTCATGTCTGTGAAGCTTACATATGAAAAGGCAAAGATAGCATTTTATGACGTTTTGGGAGAACCTCTGTATCATCTAAAGCTAAGGCAATAGCCAAGTACAGATCAAAATTCACTATTGTGAGATCACAATGCAAAGAGGAAACATAACAATCATGATACTATTTACCTCTAAGGTTGAAAAGCACTTTGGGGTTTCAGCCATTCTGTATACTAAATAGATGCGCTGTGCTCTGGTTTAGTAACAGTTCCATGGACATAATTGATATGTAATATTGTCCTTTGGTATGAAGATAACAATTACAAACAGTGTTACTTTTTCTTGCTCTTAGTAATAAGAGATGCTCACAACATTCGACTGAGATAAATGACAGATAACATGTAGATATCATATTGCTGAACTCCATTCAGCATAATTGAGAGTTTGGATGAGAAAGAGGATGTCCTGTTAAATCACATCTTAGCTATAGCTCTAAGCAAAATGTGAAATCTATTCTTGATCAAGATGAGATTAACATTACCAGAAGATGTTCATCAAAAAATAAAAAATAAAAAATAAAAAAATCTAGTGTATTTTGTTTTCGATATTTTGGTACACAAAGTTTGAAATAATAAAATTTATTGGGGTTAATTCTAGGCCAAAATAAATATTGCATATGCTCTGTGTATACACATTTTATAGTAGAGGGACGAGAAAACTTGAAATAATCTCCCCATAATTAATAAGAACTTCACACTCCAGTTCCTATGTGTGCTCGAGTACCTGAACATTGCTGGTTATTATCACTTATAAGTTCAATAAAAAACCATGACAAAAAAAAAATAAAAAAATAACAACTATTCCTGTTAATCTGAACACCTGAACTATCCAAAGATTGTAATAAATGAGTATCTATCTTGAACTGGAAAGAGGGAAAATATAAATGAAGCTCTTTCAACCAACAGAAGAAAAGGGGTAGGAAAATTCATGTATTTGAGTCCTTTGGCAACAAACATGATCAGCTCTGCATAATGTCGGGATCCAAGTTATATGCTGATACAAATGACCTTTTCCACAAGCATTGAATTTGAAATGCCAATATAATATATCAACCAAGAACAATAACATCCACCTTGTTCCCATCCATACAAGCATATAAAAGGATAGCTGAGCATTGAGGAAAATCCCATGTTAAAAGCTCTTGTATTAGCAGCATAATGGCTGATACATACAGAAATTGTTTTCCTATTATACCATTGTTGATAGCTTGTTTCTGTCTAAGCAAAGTAACTGTTACTGCTGGACTTCTGCAGATTCGGCAGCGCACCAGAGATGACAGCCCTATAACCTTTTTGGCTGTGGGAGATTGGGGAAGAAAGGGAGGTTACAATCAATCTGCTGTTGCTCGCAAGGTAAAATTTGAACTGTATACTCTCGGTGAAATAAATTTTACATATAATCTATGAATGGAGATATTTCTCTAATATAATGATCATTGTTAATACATGTAAACCATGGAGACTTCAAGCATATCATGGTTCTATCATTACATATCTTGGTCGTACGACTATGTTCTATCATTACATATGTTGTAAAATCTATGGAAAACAGATAGTATTTCATATCTGCACCAATATTAATTTCCTCTCAAATTGTAAGTACCTATATACTCTTATGGACTGAATTTATTTCACTCTCTTTTAAATGTGGAGTGCATGCAGATGGGAGAGGTAGGAGCCAAGCTAGGCATTGACTTTGTAGTCTCCACTGGTGATAACTTTTACAAGGATGGATTGACTGGGGTTAAAGACCCTGCCTTTACAGAATCATTTACCAAAATATATACTGCAAGAAGCCTCCAAAAACCTTGGTATGCAGGTAAGTACTGAAGATCCATGAGAATCCTTTTGTGGCTTTGCACAAAATCCTAGGATCTTGAAAATTTTCTCCCTGTTTTCCTTGTCTTTCTAATGTTGTAGTACTGGGAAACCATGATTATCATGGGAATGCTGAAGCACAATTGAGTCCGTTGCTCAGAAAGCGCGACAGACGATGGAATTGCTACAGATCTTACATTGTTCGAGCTGGTAGTATTCACTAAGCCTTTCCTGTCATCTCTTGTTTCCTGTTCCTAGGGCTGTATACGAATCAAGTTGCACATAATAATTAGATTTGTTGAGAGTTTAGTTTAATTTTCTTATCCAATATAAAATTATCGAGAGACTGAAATTGTATTTGCACTTGATTTGTCAAAAGAGCCAACCTTAGAAAAACTTTAATGGAGGTCGAGTAGTTTGACTAGTTTATCACCTTATCAAACTATAAACGGACGTGAATCATTAATTGTTATGAAAAGTGTTTAAACATTATTGGTTAACAAATCAACTGAAATGCTTCTAACTACTAAATTCGACGCGCATTTTGAGCAACTTGATTTGTTGTTCAGCCTTCTCATCTCTTGTATAATCTTCAGGGTTTCTACACATTTTCTTCGTCGACACATCTCCTTTCGTCACCAAGTATTTTGCTAAAGTCAACAAGTTCAACTGGAAAGGTGTACTGCCTAGAGACAGATACCTTTCTAACCTTCTAAAGGTCAGTTTTATCTAAACTTAGACGTTTATAAGGTTATAACTCGGATTTCCAAACATCAATCAGTGTCTGCATTCTGCATGTACGTATATATCCAATAGGAGTTAAAAACAGCCCTGAAGACATCAAATGCTACCTGGAAAATTGTTGTTGGACATCACCCTATAAGAAGCATCGGACAACAAGGCGACACCCAAGAACTTCTGCAGCAGCTCCTGCCAATTCTACAGGTACACTCTAATATAAGCACTTATAAAACAACCAGATATTTACAATCTTATACTATGGTTTCACAAGTTGAAGACATATTATCTGACGATAGTGTATGAGTTAATGTTGGGACCCTTATGTTTTCCAGGCAAACAAGGTTCCCATCTACATTAATGGGCATGACCACTGTCTGGAACACATCAACAATACTGGAATGTAAAAATAATTCAACCCAGAGAAACTTTTTCACATTGCTATCTATGGATTTGTTACGTATGAACATCTGACGTTTTTTGCAGCCCAATTGAATTCCTGACGAGTGGAGGAGGGTCAAGGGCGTGGAAAAATGTTACTCATTATGAAAGATACAAGAATAACTTGAAGTTCTACTACGACGGGCAGGGTTTTGTATCAGTTCAACTTACAAGAGGCGAAGCAAATGTAGCTTTCTATGATGTTTCTGGCAAAACCCTGCATAGTTTTAAGCTGAAGAAATATGTTGGGAAAGAATAATGAGGCATATCTCTGCAACCATGTACTAATCTAGCCCTAAATCTATTTATCAATATTTACGGCACTATGTCAAAACACAACGGTAACAATGATAGGATTTCTCAAGGAAATACTCAATAAACTAACAGTTGTTCCTTTTGATATGATAACTTTCTTCTATTGGGATAAGAACTAAAATCTTTTGTGGTGAGAGGGCAATCACAGAGCGCAGGAATCAGGATTATTGGTTGAATATCAGAAATATATACAATGGATTAATTTCTAAGAACTCCATGTCTAGTATTGGAAACAACCAGTTATCCAGGCTTTCGCTAAGGCCAAGGGCAATAGTACAACAAAAGAAACACTATAGATCATGCTCATGAGTCGACCATACTTAGCTTACTCGGTCAAGCAGTGCAGTTGCATGGTGAATATTTAATGGGATAGAAACTATTTAAATTAAAGCACCAAGCTGTACTACAACAATGAGAATCCTTATTGAAAAGCATCACCAAAGCTGTAGAAATAGAGTTAGAATCCACAAAATCTAACAGGTATTCCCTATAATAGATAAGCAATTTCCAATTTCTTGACAATATTACAAATATTACGTAAATTCAAACAAGGTCACTATGTACAAGGTCAATTAGAGCAAGACACAGTAGTTTCTTCAAAGTTATAGCCATTACAGAGAGCAACTGTCAGTAGAACCTCCATCACAACTTTCTCTTTGTCAAACTGGTGCTTAATTTGCAACAAAATGGTACCTTGAATCAACATAGCTTTCAACATCCCAAAGGAAAGAGCCGAAAGTCACAGCTTCCAAAACAAGTCTCCTCAGACCGCCAAAGCTGATCTTGATGAGTTCATCTTTAGAAGAATCAATGGTTCCTTGAGGTGTGATAGCTATCTCAGGTCTACCGAACAATGCTTCTGTATGTTTCTCAATGATACTGATAGCCTCTTTAGATCTGATGGTTGCATATCTCTGAAGTGTCTCCCCATCAACTGACATGACATATGTTCGCAATCGGGAAGGCTTTATACCACCGAAACCTCCAGCACCTATACCACCAGACCTTGAAGACACTTCTGGATGGGGTTGAGCATTCCTGAGAGACTCATTACTGCCATCGCCACTAGGTCTCATCTCCTCCGCTATAACTTGTTTGATATTATTCTCTTCATTGTCAATACCCTGGGGAAGGACTTTCATAGTCTTCTCTAACTGAAACCTTTGGTCTACCCGTTTAAGGAAATATCCATACATCACAGATGCCGCATAAACCTGGCCAACCCTTAGTTTGCTTATTTGAGCTACTGAGTTAGAATCACCGAGTCGATTTCCAAGAATGAGAGCCAGATGGTTCTGAATCATCTCATACGCTTCAGGAGAGTGGAGGCGCTCCAGTTTATCTTCATGGCTGGGCCAGGTATCCACCTGACCAGAATTATCTGGCGATGATGGAGTAATTGTGGGAATCAAAGGTACATTAGCATCCATGAATTTCTGTACCACCAACGCATACAATATCTCTTCCAAGGCCTTTCTCCTTTCATTGGCTTTAACCTCCGCGATTCTCCTAAAACCAAAAGAATCCCATCAAACAATTAACTCTTAAACATAAATGCACTTTCCAATTCAAGGATGATAACAATTGTGAACACATTTCAAACAATTAACAAGTAATTAGTTTGGTTTATCCGGCATTTAACAAAGCAAACAACCACCTCCACAGAGAAGTGGCTCTATCCCGAGTGGACCACATCATAAGTTGAAGCAGTTAGCTGTATCTATTACTAACCTGTACAATACAAGTTCAGTACCGGATGCAGATGGCTCTTCCTTCTCTTTCTCTGCATCACGGTCAGTCTGAAGCTGTTCAAGCTGCTGTTCTACCGCAGCAGGGACAAGATGTGGGTGGCTTATTAATATCTGAGAGAGAAATTGCCCAATTGGAGACTCCAGCTGAAGTGGAGCGATAGGACCTGCAGAACTGCCAGAATCAGACGGTTGCATAGAAGCTGCAATTGCAGTGCGCTTCCTGCTCAAAAAGTCCACTTTTCTGTTGCCCAACTTCATGTGAGAAATTGACGATCTTTGCTGCAATACACCATCCCAATAAAAATCAGTTAAATTTTCCGAGACCGCATTTGCATATAAATTGAAATTTGAGCTATGGAAAAGCCTTGAGCAAATCCCAGAGTCCATTAGTTCATCAATCAAGGGAAAGAATAACAATCATGCCACTTTATATATGTATATTTATTGGGGGTAAATCACTGTAACTATATTGATCATCACTACATAAAAGTTGAATAAAAAGAAAAAAAAAGTACCTTAGAACTAATAAAGAAAGCCAGATTAACATGTAAATTGAGAATTTATGGCCTCCTCCCATTTATTTCTCATCTAAAGTAGAAAAAAATTTTCACTTATTTTTCCACCGCCTCAAGTTTTCACATTTGAAATTCAGCAAAATAAGAATATAAAATAAGTACAATCATATATTTTCCCCAGCGTTCAAACGAACACGCCCCCCTCCCCCCCCCACCCCAACAGCCCACCCCCACCCACCAACTCAAAAAAAGAAAAAAAGGCAAAGGAAAACATTCGACCCCTTTGTTCTACCCCACCGCCATGATCAAATGAAAACACAAAAAACCCCAAGTAAAAATATCCAGTACTGGTTTCTCACAACTAGGACAAATTTGATATTTCATTCGATTTCAAAATATAATCAATAACATTGAAAAAAAAAAAAAACCCCGGTAAGCAACAAAAAGTAAGTACACAAATTCAAAAGAATTCAAACTAGAAACTTTCAGCAAGCCCACTAATTCACTCAACCTAACTCATCCATTCCTAGTCCTATTTCCTTCCCTCACATCATACCGCAAGTGAAAAGATCATTACCTGAATCCAGGCGTTAGATAGCAGGGACCTGGAACCAATTCTCAAATCGGGTCTGGCCGGCCCAGATCGAGCGGCCCAATTAGGCGAAAGACTGCTGAAAGACGCCCGAAAAGCAGCTACGGTTTCCATCCTCAATCAACGCCACCACCTTCCCCCCTATAACATATAAACAAATGATGTAAAGCCCCAATATCAAAAACCCTCCAAATAATTCGCAGTAATCGTACAACGGGAAAGGCATAGGAAAAAGAATCGGGTTGAAATACCTTGATGAGATGATAACCAAAGGAGGATTGGGTCTTGTAGATCTAATTATCAGCCGGGTTTGATTTTTTTATTCTGCTAACAATTTTGACTATAAATTTATTGAATTGAATTATTCGTCGCTGGTTTGGGGCGAAACACAGTGGGCTCTTTGATCCTGGGAATCCTCATTTTATACACGGCTTCGCCACTCCGACATGTGGTAAACTTTGACTGACCCCTCCATTTCAGTTAAATTACTAAAGTGCCCATTGGGAATTTATTATGTTTGCCAAAATCAATCGATCATACAAGGTATCTTCAAGTTTTGGTTTGAAATTTGATTAGTAAATTGATTAAGCTTTCATTAAACTAGATACTGTTGGAGCTAAATTAATTTGATATTTTTATATATATTTTCAAATAATTTAAAATTTTTACATATTTTTTATATTTTAACTGAGCAAATCAAATTTAAATACGAATTTAAATTTTAATGAATGAAAAAGAAAATTTAAAATTCTTTTATCATTCTTAATGAATTGTAATCAAAAAGATTTTTGGCTATAGAATAGTAAACTCATTAAAAGTGGAAAATTTGGGTGGTTTCTAAGATATTTCGATCATATAACTAGATTGATATTATTCAGTTATTGTTAAAAATATTAAATATTTAATATCATTATATTTAATAGTATTTTTTCTTTAATAACTTTCACTTTCAGATGATGGGTCATTCATATTTATGATGCAATTAAAACTACAATTATGAAGTGTATTGGCTAAATTTATTGTGGGTGAAATTTGGATGGAAACAAATGAATAAGTTGAATAAGTTGTTTTTCAGCATTTGATTAAGTTTATACACTTCATTTTATGCATAAATAATTTATAATTTCTTATTGTACAATGTAAAAAAGGCTTTGTTCTCGTTTTAGGTTAAGTCATGATTATTTAGACATGAATAGTTAATTTGGAAGTTGAATAAGTTTCAATATAAGTTGATTTTTTTGTTATATATTTGTACCTCAAAAAACAATGCAATATAGGGATGCAGTATAAAGATGCATGTAAATTATGTTTGTTATGGATTCAATAAGACAGATACATGATTGTTCTTACCGCTCATTTCAAAACTTCTTCAAAATGTATTTTTCCTTTGAATTGATTTCTTCAATCAAAACTTATATTGATCTAAAATTAGATCAACTTGAAACATCTTTTAGATGGAACTCACATAATTCACAACACCAAATAATTTATCGTCTTTTTTATTGGTTTGAATATCTTCTTAGAATTTCTATAAAATCAAAGCTAAAGGTATTGAATTTTGACCAACGAAAATCTTTCGATACCTAATTAAAATATTTTTAAGAAATTTTTTTAAAAGAATTAAGTAGATAAGACACCTTAATCTTCGTTTCAAAACCTATTAATAGGAGAAAATGACCTCTTTAGATAAAATCTGAGTTCATTTTTGTTACATTTATGATAATCAATATTATTATTATTTTAAATACGATCTACTTTCTAGAAATGTGTGGTCATAACACAAATAAAAAACTAGATCATCTTCATAGATCGAGCTGAATTGCCCTAAGAGGGCTGTTTAATTCAATCATAGCTTCAACAAAAAAGTAACTTAAAAGGTGCTTAACTAAACTTATTTAAAACATATTATAATCTCTTACATTTCATAAGATATTTTTAGAGTTTATAAAATGTTAGAATTTATTTTTAAAATAAATTATTGAAGTATTTGAATAAAATAAGATTATGGAGATTTTATGATGTTAGTAATGACTGTTTTATAATTTAAAATATCAAAATTAAAGAATTTATTAACATAAAATTTTATTTTGAAAATAAGTTGAGGTGGATGTACTTTTTTTAAAAGTTTATAAGCTTTCAAACAACTTTATTTAAAATTTTATAAACTTTTTTAAAAAAAATAATCAAATACTTTTTAAAAAATTGTAAATTCTTATACAACTTATAAGATATTTTAAAAAAATTATAATCTCAATCATAACTAATCAAACCATTCTAGATAGTTATATCATTAATTTTGGCCCAATATCTACATGGGCCAATCCTAATAGTGTCAAACACTAATTTACTTTTGAATATTTATGCTGCAAAACCAATTTGTTTCCAACAGAGTTATGTTAATCAATAGATGAAATTAACAATCTTTTAAGTATAAAAAAATCTTATGATATATTCCATACCTTGTTTTTTTTATAATGTTATAGATTAGTAATTAAAATGATAATCCAAAACGAAAAAGTTCTTATTGAACTATTTATATGTACAATGTTATAAATTTGTAATTAAAGGTATAATCCAAAACCAATAAATAAATAAATTATTGAACTGTTTGTATGTCAATAACACATAAAAGTCAAATAAATGAGCTAGGATGAAGTTATAAAATATAAATATTTTATAATAACTATGATTATTAATCATGTGTCAAAATATTCCCAAAACGAAATAAAACTAATATAAAATCCGATAAAAAGCTTAGGGCTCAAAAAAGGTTAATTTGGTAATTTGACATAGGCGAGAAGATCTTTTACAATTGGATCGAGAATTTCGTGGAGATCTCTGGATCACAGGAACTGGGGCCCTGTTGGGAATTTCTGGGCCCTTTTGTTTGTTCAATTCAATTTTCTGTTTTCTTGGTTTAGATTTTTTGAACAGTTTTTGGGTGGTAATTGTGGTGGACGTGTAACACTAGAAATTCATTACTTTTTTGAGTCTTCCGTCATATTTTGATTGGTCATATATATATATATATGTGGCCTGTCTATTTCTTCAAATCAATAAATATCTTAGAAATAGGCTTATCTTACATGAAAATATATTGGAGCAGGTGAATAATAAACCGTGCAAATGCACGAATAATAGTTTTGTTGCAATTGAGATTATAAAAAAAATTAAAAAATAAGCGCTACATGACGAAAGTGATGATTCCAAATGAATGAAAAATATTATATATGTGATAGATATAATTTGATTAAATTTATAAATATTACATTGTAATTTAATGGAGCACAAATAAACCTACTTGATCAAAGTTAAGTAAAGGGTCATAGGATCTAAATCTCATAATAAACACTTATAAATAATCTCTCCACATCATTGAACAAAAAATATCATTTTATATTGGACATTTACAGCTTTCAGTTTTGAATTGATTATCTCTCATTCCATTATTGACTTGAATGTCAAAGGGTTATTTCTGGAACAACTTTGGAAACACCTAACAGTTTGTTTGTATTGCAGGTAGAAACCCTTATTGCAATCATTCCCAAATGATGAAGAACCACGAGGAGTCGATTCTTGAAAATTCAAAGAGGTTTGAGGTTGGACCACATTATTTTGGCGCCATTTGTAGGAACTCCCTGCCTCAATATTGAGAATGTTAACAAGATCTAAAGCCAGAGAGAGAAGGAAGGAGATCTAAATAACTTACTGTAAACTCCCTTTGTGAGGAAAGGCTTAACAACACCTTAGTAGATCGACAGTTGTGAAAGATTCGCCAATCGACATGATCCGTAACCTCCACGACAGAAGTGTCAACTGAGTGACAGTATTGCAGAGCACCTAAGAGGATCCCTTAGCATAAACAGAAGACGCCTTAGCAGGATCGATAATCCACCATACCGAGAAAAAGCTTTGTGAAGTTTGGAGCTAGTGCCCAGCTATTTCTAAGAGCATCTACCCTCGTGGCACCCGAAGCTTGCACCCTTGTGCCCTTGCATTCTCGTGCCATTGTGCCCTTACATTCTCACGCCTATGTGCCCTCGCATCCTCGCACCATTATGCATTCGTGCCACCATGCCTGTGCGCTTGTGGTCAAGGAGCTTGCACCATTGGGAACTCATACCCTCGTGGCCTCAGAAGCTTACCCAATGACTTTTGAAGTTAGGAGAGTTTATCTTTATAGCCTCGGAAGTTCACGCACTATCAACTTTAGAAGCATCCATCCACAATGTCTCAAGAGTCGGAAGCTTCCGCTCTAATAATTTTAGTAGCCTCTATCCTAATAATGATAGGGTTTATCCCCAACATCAAAGATAACCAAGATGAGGTGAGAAGAGCCTGAACATAGAGAACTATGGAAGAATAAAGCTAACAAATAAGAGAAAGCTAGCAGCTAAGTCCCTTTCCAGAGATTGAGATGAAAATACCAAGATAAAGTGATAGTCAAGAAGAAGAGAAACTTATACAAGAAAGTAGTAACGAGTATATTTATCCTAATGATGTGTTGTGGTGGAATATGAAGAAGTGGAGAAGTTCCATACAGTATAACCCGCAACACTACTCAATACCGATGGCCATTTGGTGGAATACATGAACCTTACAATAGATCATTGAAACAGAGAAATGATGTCCCTAGGAAAAATAACCAACATTAACTTAGAGCGAGCATTGGGGGTTATCTAGTCTCTAATAAAGCAAGATAGAAGCAAGAAAAGTCCTTGAGGAAAAGGACTTGAGTAAAGGTGGAAGCAACAATAAAAACTATCCAAGTGTTTATCTGGGGAGAAAATGTATCCCTAAGAATGCTCTTTCCAATACAACAACAAACATATTCCCTAAGGGCATCTTCATCAAGTTGAGCGGCAAACATCTCCACCTAGAGTACATTCCTTAAATTCAGAGACAAACGCCTCCACTTGAAACACACTCGTGAAGTCTAATAACAAATGCCCCTTCTAGAGTGCACTCCTCATGTTTGGTGGCAAACGTCTTCATTGGAGCGACATGCATCTCCCCATGGAGCACATTCCGATGCAAAAGTAAGAGCCTACATTCAGAGTGCACTAATATGAAACAGAATTCAACATATCCCCTAGAACAATTGTTATACGAGTAGTAAAGAAGGTATTGTCAGCTAGGTTTCCTTGTAGAAATCTAAACATATACCAAGCTAAGGATTAAGCAGAGACAAGAAGGTTTCACAATAAATAGGAAGTTAGAAGACAAACTACTTGCACACGATCTTTCGCGAAAATATTATCATTTTAGTCATTTAAGAAAGAGGATGCTCTAACTTCAAGAATATGTAAAGTAAAGATGACAATAGAAGTAAAGGCAAATGACAACTAGTACAACCCCAAGAAGAAGATAAAGAGGGGATTAAATCGATACCATATCCTGATTGACAGACTTAACCAATGACGTCAGCTAGCTCTATATCATGTCACAAAGAATCAACGCTCCATACCTTGATCGAAGGCATCAACTAACTCCGCATTACAACCAACTCTATGCCCTGATCAAGGCAATTACACAAAGATGAAGTTCTCCACTCTAGAAGGGATAAAAAATGCTATAAGCGACCTTAGGATAGTTCATGAATGCTATGCCAACACCTTGGAAATGATGAAAAAGAATCGACAACAAAAACAATGACGAGTAGACTACTACAACAAATACTATCAATTTGAAAAAAAGGTAGTTATTGTAATAAGGTGCAAAAATCTCTCTCTCATGAATCCAAAGAGGTAAAATTATTTATGCAATTTATTTTTATATCAATTTCCTTATAAGAAAGAACATATATTTTCTATTCCCAATAACCAATTGCACTATAAAGCATCGAGTGTTGCATTACATAACAAGTTAGAATTTTTTTAAATGAAAGATGAGTAAGAGGCCCCCAAAGCCATAGGCTTCAGTTGAGGTTCAATAATCAACATTTAAAGTAGCATAGCCTTGGAAGTTGATGTGGCTCCCGTGAGACCAAGAAAGCTATAGTTGGCTTTAGAGATCACAAACTCCTTCCTCGAGGTTATCAATTAAAGTGAAGTCCTAAAAATGAGAATGATTCCCTTAAGGTCAAGAAAGTTATAGTTGGCCACGGAGATCACAAACTCATTCCTTGAGGTTATCGACTAAAATCAAACCTATTTCATAGAATTTATTTTCCTTCAAAAAATAAATAAAAATAATTCCAACTGAAAATTGATGAATTTAATGATGAAAGTTAGAAAATCAAGACTTTTCAATAGACGAGGTCAAAGAGATAAGATAGAGCTAGAATTTTCTTGCCTAGTTGGCCTGCACGGATGGTCTTGCCTAGAGGGCCTCGCCAAGATGGCCTTGCTGGGAAGGCCTCACTAGGATAGCCTCACCTAGAAGGCCTAGCCCGGATGGTCTCGCCTGAATGGCCTTACTCGGATGGCCTCACTCAGAAGGCCTCACCAGGATGGCCTCACCTGAAAAGCTTAACTAGGATAGCCTCACTCGAAAGGCCTTGCTTGGATGGCCTCACTCGGATAGCCTTGCCAGGATAGCCTCGCCCAAAAGGCCTTGCTAGGATGGCCTCGCCTAGATGGACTTGCCTGGAAAGCCGTTTTATCCAAAAAATAAAAATTCAATAGTCCTACAAAAAATTTCTAACTTCTAACCGAATTGTACTTGCATTAATTCGTTTGGAAGTTTGGGAGCTATATGATGGACATAATTTGATTGAATCCATAAATATTGAATTCTATCCTAACGAAGCGCAGATAGGTCCAATAGGCCCAAGATAAACAAATGACCTATAGGGCCTAAATCTCATAGTAAACACATATAGATACACTCTTCACACCATTAGACAAATTGTCATTTTACATTGGATATTTACAGCTTTCAATTTTTTTTGATTATCTCTCATTCTATTACTGACTTGAGTGTCAAGGGGTTATCCTTGGGACAACCCATAATCTCTAACCGTTTGTTTGTATTGCAGATAAGAACCCCAATTGCAATAATTCACTAATGAGGAAGAACCACGAGAAGTTGATTCTTGAAGATTCAAAGAGGTCAGAGGTTGGACCAAATCAATATGGATTATGGCTAATACTATGATTCAACTCTAGATATATTCTATATTATTTTCAAATACCCTATAGTATACTTATTTTACTTTATTTGAAAAGGTCAAAGTAAATAACTTTGAGAAAAAAAATAGCAAAATTACAAAATTCATCGTATATGTTGACTTAGAGAGAGATTTCATCTTTTTTTTTTTTTTCCGGGTCATCAATTTATATGCATTAACTTTAAAATATTTATAATTTTAGCTTGATTTTGCTTGAAAAATTCAATGTCTTTCAAAAATTACCGACTTGACACTGAAGCTTGTTTATGCAGCTTGAAATTTGAGAATTTTTATACTTTGGATGGAAAAGAAGTAATATGGTAAGGCCTTTGACAAAAGAGGAGGAAATAAAAGCTATAAAAAAATAACTATTTTTTTCACTTTTTCTTTTCTTTTTCTTTTCATTTTTTTCTTTCTTCTTCCCCCAAACACCATCTACCACCGTGACCACCGAGCACCGAGCACCGACCACCGACCACCACCACCCGCACAAACTGATACAGTTTATAGAGTTCATTTTGAAGATAAAGTATATTCCGAACAACATAAGGGCTTTATAAATACATTGTCTATCCACAATTGAATAATCCTTTTTCTTGTTATTTTTAATTGATGTTCACAAATAATCTTTAATTTCCTAAATGGCACTTTATTTTTCAAAATTATTCTATCACTAAAGCTAATGACTTGACACTATAAATTTTATTTTTTTAACTATTATCTAAAAATTCATATAAGTCCAAACACAAAATATTCCTTACCAGGCGGAAAGAGTATTATTTCTTTATTGGATGTGGTTGGGTCAACAACAACAAATCTAGGGCTAAAATTGCTTGCATTGGAGTAGGTCTTTTTAGGAATGGAAACAGCGAAAATAGTTGTGGTCTTAGCAGAATATAAGGTAGTTAAAGAGTGTAGATGATCTGTTTTACATGACAGGCATGGGCTCATACTAATAACATTAAGTTTTTCTTTACTGAATTTACAAAAAAAATATTTTAGATGCAAGTTTATACATTTATCCTAGAGGTTATGCCCTAGACAATTATACAATAACATCTTTTTTCCTGTAATGTTAAAAAGTAAATATTAAAGTACTGTAATAACAATAAAACATTAATATATAAACCGCACTTGAAAAGTTTTAATATAGATTTAGAAAAGTTGAAAACTGATGGTTTAAGTGAAGCAAATGGGAAATTGTAAAATTGATCTCGCAGCTAAGGGATTGGCAAAAATAATCATGATCAAAATTAAGTCTTGTAACTAATAAAAAATCAACGGATTAAGTCTAAATTTCGCTAGAAAAAATCATTTGCCTTGCAAGTAACGCTCAAAAATTGAGATTTTTGAGAATTCCGGCCAAAATTGTATAATTGGACATGCCCAAGCCACGTGGCTCTCACGTAACTTTTAACAAGTATTCATAATATACTTGTACGTTCCACAGTAGCATGGTTTCGATCCACCTTTCTAGTGAAGGTTACATTAGATATCTTATAACTAGAATTTCTTTTTTTTCCGATAAAGTTCCTCCACCATTGCGAACTTCAGTCAGTTTCAAGTATGCTACACTTTTTAGTTATTGAGAGAACTCAAGTACTTTTTTTCGGATTCAGGAAATAACTTTCGAAGATCAACTATATGTTCGAGCATCATTAACCAACTTTTTATCAATCTTGATTCAATTTCAATCTGAATAATAACTATTATTAATAACTGTTCAATATGAAAAGAGGATTAGATCTAGAAGGGTCATGGGGTTAGAACCCATAGGCACTGGACTGAGGTATGAAATGAAGGACGAGTTGCACTCGCTTCCGACTCAAACTTAGATAAATAGGAGTTAATATCATTCCAATTGCCATTACAAAAGTAATTAAGAGTTTTGTCATTAAAAGATATTTCTGATTAGTAATTAGTCCAAAAAAGACTATTAATTTGGCAACAAAACCACTCATATTTGCTAATGCAAGGGAGGCCATCACTTGGAGAAAGTTGCAATTAATAGGATTTCTCTAATTCTCTCTTCCTGAAAGGAAGAACGTGAAATTCGTTTTTCTTTCTACAGGGATTAGGAGATTAGATCTAGCCGTAAGAAGAATGCTTAGTATAAATAACTCATTTCTTGGTCTTCGATTCCCCCAGTTACTACGAACGCTTCGATCAGTGCAATGAGATGTGTTTATTTATTTTTCTCTTGACTCGAAATGAGAATAAATTTAAAAGAGGAACTTAGAGTGTCTAGGTATCTCCGAGTTGATTAAACTAATTTTTAGAAATTGGGTGAGAAAAAGGGAAGCATTCAAGATTGTGACATTTTAAATGTTAAATAATTTTCATCCTTTATTTAACTAATTAGGTAAAATGTATCAAATTCAAGTCTCATTATATTATTGATAAGGATTTTCTATTGGTAGTATTGATAGTATTTAACTATTTGTAGGTTACTTTTTCTATTAATTTGCTAAGAATTAATTTTTAAAAAGATAATTATTGTTATTAAGCTTAAAAACTAATAAAATATATTTTATAAAAAAGAAACAAGACAAAGGAGGATTTGTTACAAGCTTAGTTAGTAGCGGGAAGGAAAGAGCATCTCAATAGATCTATCTGTCTATCCAAGAAATCATTATTCAAATAACGTGGCAGATTAAACTAATTAATTTAGTCGGATCCCATGAACAACTTCTTGATTAATAAGGGACTGTAATTGTTCGGAAAGTTTAACATTGCACGAACTCTATCCATGTCGGGAATTAAACTTGGATCCCAAGGAGAAGGGCATAAGCTATAAATAATGGAAAGTTACACATTGCATGAACTACCTTTGCTTTTCAGAATTATTTGTAGAACCAAACAAGCTCTAAGAATCAGAGAAGAGAGTAGAGAGTAAAGAATCTTGTATTCTTGATATTTATAATTAACACTCAATTTAAAAAATAATTTTCTATAAATATAAGTATAATATAATTTGTTGCATAAAATCCATTACAGTATTTACGAAAGTGGATTGGGGACCTGCGAACCTATAATGAC